>PVHX01005427.1:18571-86907 GCA_004024805.1 Geosciurus inauris | reverse complement strand
CGGTGGCCAGGGCTGAGATGGGGGTGAGCCCCACCCTGCTGTATACCAGGCCCTGAAGGCCTCCCCCCAGGCCACACCTGTTCTGTTACCTCCATTGGATCTTCCTCCACTCCAGTGACCAGCCTTCTGCAGACAACAGAAAGAGTGGCCAGGTGAGACTGTGGCAGGCCTGATGGTGAGACCCAGGCCACCAACACCGCCTCCGGCCAGCTTCTCACAAATGGCCACAGTGCTATTTTCCCATCTGGTGCGCTCTTGCAGAACCTTGCCACACCTCCATTCGGAGGGGCATCTGTGTCCCTCCCAGGGACCTGCATGGGCTTCAGTGACTGCTCAACAGGGTGAGGCTGGGACATGAGGCTTAGGTAGAGTCCCACCCACCTTAGGAAGGCCGTGGCGTCTACTGAGGAACCTGGGCCAGGTGGAGGGCCTGGGAGCCGAGGCCCAGCTGTGCTCCCTGGTAGCAGACATGGGCAGCTGCATGAGCCAGTAGCACAAATCCCTTCATCTCAGTGCAAGGACGTCCTGGGTCATGTGACACTTGGGTCATGTGTGAGGCAGCCACAATGTCCTGGGGGTCTGGGGAGGGTGCCAGTGCTGCTTCAGGGGTGTGTCTTTGCCTCCCAGCTTAGAGGGACCCGACCCTTTGCATTTTCTGGGCCTGGGACCTGCCCTCTGCCCCCAGTGGTGTCACCATCACAAAGCAGCTTCAGAGCTCCTCACCCCCACAGACCTTCTCTAGGTCTGTATCTGTATTTTGGATTGTTTTCTCAGAAGTCCCCCAAACTGTCTGAGCTGCCCTGTTCTTGCCTCTTTCCAGTGGGGAGAAGTCGGGACCCCCCCTGCTTCACTCTGCAGGATCCTACTTCTCTCAGGCTGGGACGTTTGATAGTGATCAAAAGGTCACTTCAGGGGGCGGGGAATAAAATGAGGCAAGAGGATCACAGATTCAAGGCCAGCCTCAGCAACTTAGTGAGGCTTTAAGCAATTTAGTGAGGCCCTGTCTCAAATTAAATAGGGCTGGGGATGTGGCTCCATGGTTGAGCACCCTTGGGTTCCATCCCTGGGACCAAAAAACAAAAACAAAAAACCGAGAGGGAGACAGATGACTTCACATGTGGACGGCATCCTAACCCCTCTCAGGAATGGATAGAACCCAGCCAAGAAGACGTCACTGAAGACATGCACTGCACCCCGCTGGCACCAGCACGGGCACCACCATGGCCTAGTGCCCACTGACAGCACAGCCACCTTGGTCAGAAAACAGTCCCAAGAATGGTGCTAGAGTTTGCTTTCACCACTGAGTGACAGCAGGTGACCTCAGGGAATAACGTCCTTTAAGCTGGCAGATTAGACACCCTGCCTTCCTGCAGTGTGAGTCCAAAAAGACAGACCCCAGTGGGCACATTCTCAAGCTCAGAGACAAAACAAAACTCCACAGCTTCCGCCTTGAGGGGACCCTGGAACCCAGTTAGCAGCAGCACAGCCCTTGTCCCAGGGTCACCACCTGCCTGGATGACTTTTCGAGCTCCAGCTTGGATAAGCAGAGGGGCAGCAGGCCCAAAGCACAGACTGCAGGGAGACAGAGGCACACAGCCCCCTCCTGGCCCTCAGCCCATGGTGGAGCCCAGGAGCGGGGGCGAGGGTGCTCTCTGGCCGCAGGCTACTGCCCCATTGGGGTCCTGGGTCCAGGATGTGCTTTGAGGTGAGCAGGTGGGCCCAGGGACCCAAGAAGCCAGCTAGAAGCAGCCTCCTCAACTTCTGAGGACTTCCTTGAGCCCTGCTGGGCGCCCCATGCCCTTGGTGGGTGGACAGCAGTGGTTAGTTGGTGTCCTGGGGGAAGACGCCAGGTGCCGCCTTTTCTGCACTGGACGGGCCATCTTGCTGCACTAACTCTCCCCCTCCCAGCGGCAGGGGGAGGACTCAGTCTTGGAGAGTCTGCGCGTGCTCAGCCGCCGTCTCAAGGAAGAGAGCTTGTCCCCCAGGGCCTTGCGCAGCCCTGCACTGTCCCTACCACAGGGCAGGTCTTGCCTGGTAGCCGGGAGCTGCCCTGTGAACATCTGCCACCGGTCCAGGGCATCCACGGCCCTGTCCACCTGCGCTAGCTCCTCCTCGGCCACTTCCCGTTCCAGGGCCTGGATGCACGTGGCCAGCCACCATCTGTGCTCCTCGATGGCCTCCACAGGGCCCTCAAGCTTCGGCAGAACCTCCGAGGCCACCAGGGAGCTCGGCCCTTCCTCAGGTCCCTCAGGGAAGGCATGACTCCATGCATCAGGGGTGAGGGGCTCTGACAGGCTGGTGACAGGCTCTGAGTCGCTCTCACAGCACATGCCAGAGTCTGCGCTGAAGGGTGGGGTGTCCTCCGACACAGATGGCTCTCCAGCCTCCTGGCAGGGCCACGAACCTGCTGCTGCCCGGGTCCAGGCGTGAAGTCTCTGAGAGGGAGAAAAGGGCTGAGTTCACTCTGTTCAGCCACTTGTCTGGCCAGAGAGCAGCCCAAGGACCCATCTGCCTTCAGTTACCCTGAGGCTAGTGGCAAGCTGGGGCCACGAGGGCCCCACTGCCTAGCACTTCTGAGGACTGGAGTCCAGGCTGTGCCAGAGCCAGATGTTCCAGGTCACAGGAGCCTGCCGTCCACTTTTCAGGAACTGGGCACCTCTTGCTGACCCAGCCTTTCCTCAGAGGTGAACTACAAAGCTTATGATTGAAGTTAGAAAATATTAAGGCAAAGGAATCCTCAAAACGCATTACTCTCTAAACGTTTCACCATGGCTTACCTGTGCTCTTGAGGTCCCCTCCAAGCACCATGCCCACAAGGTGGACACCCTGCATGACAGCAGGCAGCACTTTCCAGCTCTGCTCAGTGATCAGTGGACACTGGCCAGCACCAGAAAGCCTGGCTTTTTTCTATGAGCAGAGACATTGGCCCTGGGTCAGCTGCATGGCTCTTACCAGAGCCCTTGGGCCATCCAGGACATGTGGCAAATCTCCTGCAGAGGTCCCCTCCTACTACAGTCATTGGTCCACCAGGTCCCTGAGCCCTGTCCTCAGAGGGGATTGGCAGCCCCCACGGGCCCAACCATTCCAGGGAGCACCATGGGAAGAGAGGTTGCTCCACCTCAGCCCCCAGAGCTCACCCAGGGTCTGTTGAACACCACACCCTGCCCTCAGTTGTGTAAAGTTATAAAAGTTCCCACCAGGTGGCTGAATGAGACCCCAAATGAAGGACACAAAATGAGAAACCACAATCCTTTTCCGGTCGGAGCTGCCCTTCAATTCCCATTTCACAGCCTCGCCAGGATAATAAGAGCTGCTGCCAACCAAGCCCTTTGCCTGTACCGCTGTGACGGGGCACCTGGCCCATGCAGGGTGTCTCCACAAGCTGACAATCATGCCAGCTGCGCTGTTCTGCAGCGACACAGGCTCCTGGCTCCCCACTAGGGACAGGCTGCACCCAGAGGTCAGGTAAGAGATTGTCCTTTTCCTGGTGAGAACTAGACAATATAACGGGCCAGGCAGAAGCTCAGCCAGAACCCATTATGACCTTTCCCTGAGGCCACATCCACAACTGCCTAGCCACCAACTCTCTCCCTATCTCCGCACCCTCTGGGTGTAGCCCATCCCTCTGCTCCTAGGAAAGTCAGCGCTATCTATAATATGAAAATGCCTGGCTTCTACTTTAGGACCAGACCCCAGCATCACAGGGGCCTGTTCAAATGGGTCCAGCTGAGAGTCCCACCCCACCAGGGAATTGTACACCAGGGCAGGATGAGAGCCATTACCCAGCCGGAAACCTGCGTGAGGAAGGGGCTCCCAGAGCCACACCCCTAAAGCCTTAAACCCAATGAGGTTCTCTGTCAAGTTTTGAGTTTCAAATTGATAGGTCTTGTGCCTCCATTGTAAATTTGTTTTCAGCCAAATATGGATTTAAAGAGAAATTAAAAGAGAGTAAAGTTTCTGAGTCTGCAAACAAATCCTCCCATAGCAATACGAAAGTGGACTCTGCTCCGTGGCCATGCCATGTGCTGCCAGCAGAGGGCAGCATCCCCGTCCCAGCACTGCTAGGAGGCAGGAGCACCTTGTCCTGGACTGGGTTGGTCTGGTTCCCTCCTCCTTCCAGGGTCAGTGACCTGCCCTGCAGCCAAAGTGCAGGGTGCTGCCACTTGTCGGGTATCAACCAAAGTCTCAGTCTGCCACCAAGGAGACCTGTAAGGTCCCAGAGGATCAGACACAGCCCGGTCCTCTGCCTGTGTGTGGCTTCTACTGGGCCAAGTCGGGAGCCAGGGCAGTGCTCACCTTGTACCTGTCAATGAGCCGGAAACCCAGGATGTGCTGCAGCTTCCGCAGGCAGATGGGGCAGAGGTCCGGGGGCCGCCGCAGAGCCTCATCCAGGCTGAGCACCCCTTGCATGAGGCAGCGGAGCCAGCGGCAGCTCCCCATGCCCAGGAGGTGGCAGAGCTCATGGCATGTGACCTGAGGGGGAAGGCCACCAGCCTTGCCTCACAACCTTGCCCTCCACCCACAGACCTCCCCCGCCCCTGGTGAGGACACACTGCTGGCAAATGGTCCAAGCTCGCCTTCCCCTTTGAGGGCTCTGGGGAAGCGCACAGCATGGAGGACTGGGAGCTAGGCAGATACTAGGTCAGATCCTAACCATGTCCCATCTGTGCTATGTGGCCTTTGGGAAAACACTTGGCATCTCTGAGCCTCAATTTCCTCACTCTGTAAAGTGAGGGATTGTCCTTTTCCTGGTGAGAACTGGACAATATAACCAGCCAGGCAGAAGCTCAGTGAGAACCCACTATGACCTTTCTGTGAGGCCACGTCCACAGCTGCCCAGCCTACCCTCTTCCTGTCCCCATGCCCACCTTGCAGCACTGTACCACCCCTAGGGCGCTGAAGCACTGGCTCCTGCCTCTGTCCTGTAGCGAGGTCTCAGGGCCATTTGCTGCCACCTCAAGCAGAGCTGGATCAAGGTCACTGGACCCCACCTGTGAGAACTCCCCTGAAAACCGGGCGAAGCTGCAGACACCCACATCTGGGGAGAGAGAAGGACATGGAGACTCAGTGGGCAGCCTCAGATTCAGGGAACCCAGAGTCAAGGACATCCACCCTCTCTTGCAACCCAGCCATGGCCTGAGGATGAGCCAGTCCCTGGAGACCCTGCCCTGCCGGCATGCCCATGTGAAGGCCGGCCCTGGGGCAGCAGCCAAGCCAGCCTTTGCCCAGGAATAGCGAAAATGTAGGGGCTTAAGATCGTGCAGCTGTTTCCACAGGTATGCATCACCCTTCCCTGTAGCAAGAGCACATGCACGATGCTCCAAGCACGCCAGGCTCCCTCCCAGCAGAAATTGTGGGGCCCTAGCTCACCGTGCCCTGGAAGGGACTTGCTAAAGGTGAAGCTCCAGGTCTCACAGGGGTACAGGTCAGACAGCGTGAGTCCCAGCACACACAGTGCGTCATCTGGCTTGTTGTTCTTCAAGAAGGACAGGATACCATCTGGGGGGAGAGTGCTGGAGGTCAGGAAGTGGCTGAGGTCCCATCTCCAGCCCCTGCTCAGAGCAGGCTAATAGATGTGGAAATGGGGATATTATTCTGTATTAACTAGAGGGTGAAGGTCAGAGTGAGAGACCTGAGCTGCTGCCCTACTATTTTGGAGAACCGAGGAAGAGGCCATGAGCCAATGAATGCAGACATCCCCGGAAACTGCAAAAGGTGGATAGATTCCCCCCCAGAGCCTGAGGAGGAACACAGCCTGCCCAAACCTTGACCTCAGCCCAGGGGGACTCCTGACCCACAGAAATATAAGACCAGTTGTGTGGTCACCAGTGACAGCAGTAATAGGGACTAACACTCCCAAGGAGTGTGGGCATGGGCAGGACTGAGTAAACCAGGACAGAGCCAATGAGGAGCCCAAGGGAGGGAGAGGAAGTGGCCAGCCAGGTCCCAGGAAACCAGAAGGGAGTCTCCAGTGACTGGAGAGGGGAAGACAGGGAAGAGAAAGAGAGGGAGAAGGGAAGAGAAAGAGAGGGAGAAGAGGCCGCCACAGAGAAAAGCACTTTCCAAGGAACAGGAAGGCAGGGTGGCGGTGGGAGGGGTGTCTCCACAGAGGCTGGAGTGGCAGGATTCACAGGAAGGGGATGACGGCCACTCGTGAGGGCTACAGAGTGCAGTCCTCAGGTGACCTTGACCCAGTGCCTGGCAGGGGAGGCCAGGTGGGAGCAATGCTGCAGGCAGAAAGCCGTGCGGAAAGAGGGGCAGAGTCGCCTCTGATTGTGTCTCCTCAGTGAGAAGAGCCAAGAAGGGAGAGGGAAGAGTAGCGGGCACTGCCCAGGCACCACTGAGGACCTTGGCCCTGCGTCTCAGAGAGCCACGCCAGGTGCATCCCACTGTGGGTGGAGGTTTAAGCAGGTGTGGAGAAGAGATAGGAACCGTGAAGTCTGAGCCTAGGAAGGGCATCAAGAGACAAAGGGAGATCAGGTGGTGAGGAGGGTACTAGAGAGACAGGAGATGCTGGAGGGGGCCATGGGGGACACACTGGCTTATGGAGATGATACGGCACATCACTGTCAGTGGAAATACAGCCTGAGCTATACATATAACTTTAAATTTCCCTAAAGTAAAAAAGAAACAAGACAAATTGATTTTAATAATATGTTTGATTTAACTTAATATATCCAAAATATTTTCTTAACATATACTCATTTTTTTTTAAACTGGAGATTGAACCCAGGGCACTCAACCACCCAGCCACATCCCCAGCTTTTTTATTTTTTATTTAGAGACAGGGTCTCGTTGAGTTGTTTAGGACCTGTCTAAGTTGCTGTGGCTGGCTTTGAATGTGTGATCCTCCTGCCTCAGCCTCCCGAGCCACTGGGATTACTGGTGTGCACCACTGTACCTGGCTACACACATACACAAAATTTTTAAATTATGTTTTTGTTTGTTTTGGTGCTACTGAGGATTGAACCCAGAGGCTCTTTACCACTGAGCCACATCCCCAGTCCTTTTTACTTTTTGTTGAGACAAAGTCTTGCTAAATGGCTTAGGGCCTCACTAAGTTGCTGAGGCTGGCCTTGAACTTCCCATCCAGCTCCAGTGCCTAAATGTCTCAGCCTGTAATCCTAGTTACTCTAGAAGCTGAAGCAGGAGGACAACAAGTGTAAACCCAGCCTGGAAAACTTAATGAGCCGGGCGCGGTGGCGCATGCCTATAATCCCAGCACTTAGGGAGGCTGAGACAGGAGAATTATGAGTTCAAAGCCAGCCTCAGCAACCACGAGGCACTAAGCAACTCAGTGAGACCCTGTCTCTACATAAAACACAAAGTAGGGCTGGGATGTGGCTCAGTGGTTGAGTGCCCCTGAGTTCAATTTCTGGTACCAAAAAAAAACTTAATGAGATCCTGTCTCAAAATAAAAAATAAAATAAAGGACTGGATGTAAATCAGTGGTTAACTGTCCCTGGGTTCAATTTCCCTTACCATAACAAAACAAATAAAAAGAAGAGTAAACTAATTTTTCAAACAAGATGTCCAACAAGGTGCACCATGAGCAAGATAACAGGCTGGGGATATAGCTCAGGTGGTAGAGTGCTTGCCTCGCATTCACATGCACAAAGCCCTGGGTTCAATCCAGAAAAAAGAAAAAGAAAAAGCACATAGAATTGGCAGACCCAGCGAACACAGCCAGGTGGGCCCCAGGCGGACACTGTGAGCTGCTGTGTCAGGGGACAGGAGCCCTGAGTCCAGCCACAAAAGGAAAGAATCCACCAGAAACTACAGAGCTGCAACCCAGGATGACAGAATGAGGACAGGTATGAGGAACATTTCAGACACTGTCACAGGGAGTGCTGAGAGGTGACTGAATGGAAGTAACGAAGGCCAAAAAGAAATCTCAGCAGCAAGAGGGGACCGGCTCTCACACCCCGCAGCCTGCGCCAGTGTGGGCCAGAGGCCAGTGAAGGAAGGCCATGCTGAGAAGCTCCCAGAACGTGAACAATACTGATCCCCTCTTGCCAGAAAGCACCTGCTTGGGAACCTCCCTGATCTTACGTCTGGGTCTCCTATTCACTCAGGCCCCATTCCTCAGCTGGCCCTCACTCTCCAAAGGCCAGCAACCTGCAGACACTGATGGGACCTAAGGGTCGGGTCCTCTGGACACAGGAAGGCCCTTGCAAAGTGAATGTCCAGAGCAGAGCTGAGCCCTTTACCTGCTGTACCCCCAGAGTGTCCCCGTGGGCCCTGAGCCGGGAGGCCAAGTCCACAGACACTGCTGGGTAAGGAAAGGAATTCCTTATTCCCATTCTGTCCAAAAGGCTGTAGAACTGATGCCCCACAGAAGAGCAAAAAAGTTCCTTCCCTCTCTGGAACTCCTTCCTTTGCTTTTCTTTCCAGAACTGGCCTTTTGCTACAGGTGGACAGGGCCTCCCTGGGCCCCGGCTGCACTCCGCCCCAGCCTGGCTCACCTGTGTGGAGCTGCAGCTCGCCAGAATCCTGAACGGAGCGGGAGGAGCAGCGGATGGAAGCAGCTGCCACGGAGGGCAGGCACTTGACCTGCAAGCCCAGGAAGAAGGCCTCCACGCAGCTCTGCAGGTGGTCCAGCAGGGGGCATCCTGCCAGCTCCTCGCTCAGATCTGGGGGCAGAGCAGCTGGTCAGCCCCACTTTGCCCCCAAAGGTCTGTGACCACTGCATCAGGGAGTTGCCGTTAACGCTGGCCATCCAGGCAAACAAGGGCAGTGCTCAGACAAGAGGGCGGGAAAGCCGGCATGGCAGCACAAACAGGATCCCAGATACTAGGAGACTGAGACAGGCGGATCCCAAATTCTAGGCCAGACTGTCTCAAAATAAAGAATAAAAAGGGGCTGAGGATGTAGCTCAGTGATAAATCACCCCTGAATTCAATCCCTACTACCAAAAAAGAGAACCAAGGGCAGGAATCACTGTCACATGTGAAACTCAGGGAGACAGGGACTTCCGCAGTGATGCCAGAAGCCGATAAGCTGACCAAGGAGGCCCACCAGCAGGGTGCCCAAGATGATTCCCCTGGCTCCAGCCCCCTCCCTGTACCTATTGGTTGCAGGTAAATGTGCTTCCGAGCCAGGCTCTGCTTCCGGTGCTGCAGGGAAGTGTGGAATGTCTGGAAGTCCTCGGGGGCCTCAGGGTGGCTCAGCAGCCAGTCAAAGGCCGAGTGGATGAGTAGTGTGCAGAAGAGAGTCCTCTGGGGGTTGTAGGCCTCAGACAGGAACAGCCTCTCCGCTGGGGTGAAGGCCGAGGCGTAGAGTTGCTGCAGCGCCGCATCACTGGAGACCAGGGCATCCTTCAGGGCCCGGGGGCCGAAGCTGAACTCCTGGGCCTGTCTACACTGCAGCATGGTAGCCACGCCCAGGAACTCCTGTTGCTGCCCATGAATTGCCCAGGGGACAATCGCAGTCTCTTCTAGAACCTTCCCTTAAACTGACAGAAGTGGCTGCCAGAGGCTCCCAGCAGAAGGGTGCTGAGCCTAGAGCCGGTATGACCCAGCCCTGCCCGGCACTGGACCTCGGTAGCAAAGCCAGGGGAGGCATGGGCACCTCCAAGCCTGCCGCCACCTGCAGGGGACATAGAGCATGCCACAGTCACCACTGGGCGCACACAGGCCTGCCATGTCAGGCACAGGGGAGCCCTACACATCCCCAGGATACAGCACTTCCCCCCAGCCAGGGACAGAGGGCACTGTTCTCTTTGACCTTCTGAGAAGCTGGGTCCCCAATCCAGAACTGAGCTGGGAGACCCCTCTCCCCTAGGCAGATGCTTTTCCAGGCCCCACACTCTGCTGGAATCCCCACAAAGGGCCGGGGCCCACTCTTTCGTCATACACCCAAACTCTGCCCTGAGCCCTTAGAAAGAAGGTGCGCATGCCTGTAATCCCAGCCAGTTCGGGAGACTGAGGCAGGAGGATCGCAGGTTCAAAGCCAGCCTCAGCAACTTAGCAAGGCCCTGAGCAACTTAACAAGACCCTATCTCTAAATGAAAAATTAAAAGGGCTGGGGAAATTAAAAAATTAAAAGGGCTCAGTGGTTATGCACCCCTGGGTTCAATCCCCAGTACAATTAAAAAGAAGAAGGAAGGTGTGCTGGGCCCCTGCAAAGCCAGAGGGGCCTCTTCCAGGCAAGAAACCAGAAGCTACTCTCTTTGTGATCACAAAGTGTACCCCATCACTAGGGGCCACAACTGCACCTCTCCTTAACCCACCCACAAGCTTCCTGGCCAGAGCTGTGCATGTCCCCAGGAGGCGTATGGAGGAGGAAGGCAGAACCTATGGCTCCCAGACCCAGGAGTGTCCAGGACACACGCAAGGGCTCTGAAACAAGTAGTCAGGGACAGCATGCCAACTACTGAAAGCTATAATTGGGGAGTTTTAGAGAAGCAAGGAAAGGGTTTGAACCACTGGGACAGCCTGGCGGGGAGAAGAGACAAGCAGTCAGACTGTGACACCTGCTCTGCAAACCAGCATTGTCCTTCTGAGCCAGGAACAAGGACTGGCGCAGCCACGTATCTGTCAGAAACACTCCTGAAAAGCTGTCAGTGAGCACCTGACTCTGGCCACCAGCTGCTTTGGGGCTTCCTTGATGTCTCAGTGCAGACATTGACATAGGCAAAGGTGGGTGATGGACAGGCTGGGTGGGGAACGCTCGTGGAACAGTGATAAAAGGAAGGACAGGGATGGGGGAAACCAGAAGCCAGAGATGAAAAGATGCACAAGTCACAGCAGACAGAGCCAGGGGAACAAAGACTAACGGTGGGACAGTCCTTGAGCCATCCTCAACTCAGGAAGTTCAGCCAGACACAAAACCCACTTCTCTGGGTTGGAGATATAGCTCAGTTTGTAGAGTCCTTGCCTTGTATGCGCAAGGCCCTGGGTTTGGTCCCCAGCACCACTAAATAAATAAATAAGTAAATAAAAACACCTCTCTCTGCAGAGTACCAACATGTAGGGCCTCTAGCCCTACTTGGAAACCAGAGGTAGGTTCCTTTTTGTGTAAGAACGAAGAACCCATACTCTCTTTAGTTAACCCCAATTTAAAACATTAATCTGAAAAATACATTTATACCTACTCAAACACTTGTTTGAGCAGAAATTCTGAGGTACATACTTTATAAACCTTCTTTGAAAGGAAATATACACATATGTATATAATATATGCACATATAAGTCTGTAAATATAATTTTTCCAGAGGAAAGTGCTGTCTTAAAGGAAAGAAGGGGCCAGGATTAAATTTCCATCAAGATCCTTCCCACACAGAGCTTTATATATTTTCTCTCCATATATTTTTAAGAAATTTAAGATCCAACTATATAATCTTATATCTTTTGCTTAGTATGTTATAGCATTTTCTCAAAGCTTTAAATGTTCTATAAAAATGCAATTTTCAATGGCTGCCCCCCAAATACCAGGGGGGCATCTTTGTTCATGAGTCTGTTTCCAGCTCCTCCAGATGGATTCTTAGAAGGGTTTCCACGTGCTAGGGTTTAAAGCATCTTGCTTTGTATTGCCAAGTAGCTTCCCAGAAAGGGCACACCAGTTTACATTCCTGCCAGCCCTCGAAGTTCTGAGTAGAAATTAACAAATAAAAATAACTGCCTAGGGCACAAATCCCTCTGGGTTCCTGGCAGCGCTTTGTTGCATTAGTGCCCAGGGATGTGGGTACGGGTGCTCAGGAGGGTGAAAAAGTGGAGCAGAGTACAGCCACAGCACTCACGAGAATCAGGTGCAATCAGAACACATAGACCAATCCTGTGCCCAAACACTCCCATCCCGTGCCCACTGCCAGACTCCAGGGCAGTTCTAGCTCCTGTGCCCATCCAGGATACGTAGGTGATACTGGTGTTTTGCAACAAATCCACTCCTGGGTATAGAAAAATAAAAAATCCACCAGATGCATGGATGAGGGAGAAGATCAAACCCATGGCAATGGAAAGGGCCCAGTGAGCAAGTTTCCCAGGGACCAAGGGTGTGCGAGGATAAACAGCAAGGAATTGAATTTCCCCTGCAATCCCTCCCTTTGGGAGACCCTAGTCATCCAGAAGCAGCCGAGAGACTCATGAGTTTCCAAAGCAGGCCAGGCTGGTCCCAGCACAGAAGCACACATGGATTTGTCTGTTCATCAATTCATCCACCCAAAAGTTGTATTGGTCAGGGGTCTCCAGGGAAACAGAGCAATAGGAAGGAAGTGTTTTATAGGTGTATTTATAAAATATATGATTTATTTATTTATTGTTGTGGTGCTGGAGATTGAATCCAGGAGTGCTCTACCACTGAGCTACATCCTAAGCCCTTTTTTATTTGAGACAGGGATCTCATTAAGTTGCTTAGGGCCTCAATAGGTTGCTGAAGGGGCTGAGATTAGTGGTAGAGTGCTTGCCTCACAAGCGTGAGGCCCTGGGTTCAACCCTCAGCACCACATAAAAAGAAATAAAATAAAGATATTGTGTCCATCTACAACTAAAAAAAATTTAAAAAAAAAAAAAAGTTGCTGAAGCTGGCCTCGAACTTGTGAACCTCCAACCTCAGCCTTCCAAGTCACTACCATTACAGTTACCACCATGCTTGGCTACAAATATATTATCAGGAACTGGCTCTGTGATTAAGGAGGCCAAGAAGGCTCTTGAGCTATCTCTAGCAAGTTGGGATGGGGGAAGGAAGTGAAATTCATTCCAAAGATCCCAATTCAAGGGCAGGAGAAGGTGAGAAATCCCAGCTCAGGCAATGAGGCAGAAAAGAGGACAGATGTATCCTTCCCCTGTCCTTTGCTCTATTCCCACCCTCAAGGGACTGAAAGGTGCCCACCACATTGGAGAGGGTAGTCTGCTTTACAGAGCCCATAACCCTACTGCTGATGTCACTGGAAACACTCTGCAGGCACACCCACGGTGTCTCATCTGGGCACCCCACAGCCGAGTCAAGTGGACGCATGGTATTAACTGCTGCAGTTTCCAAGTGCGCCAGGCCCTATGCAAGAACAAAACAGACAGGTTCCTGGGCTCAAGGGGCTTGGAGAGGCAGGACAGATGGCCACAGCATTGAGGGTAATATTGTGCAAGTCAGTGAGAAGGTGGCAAATGATACTGGAAGGAGAAAAGGCAGAATTAGGTGGGGGTCAGGAGTGCCGGACTCCGTGGCCGTTTCCAAGAGGGCTTGAGAGTGGCTTCGTCAGAAGGGGAGTAGTGGAGAGCAAGTCGGCTACCTCCGAGGAGGTGCATGGAGGGTGTCCCAGCAGAGAGAGCAGCTAGGCAGCTTGGCCTCCTGCCAGTAGACGGGCGTGTTCTGGGGGATGTACAGAAGGAAGAACAGAGGACAAAGTCAGGGAGGGGACGGCCACATTGTGCAGGAACTCTGACCTCAGTCTAGACCAAGTGGAGAAGGCTGTGGGCTTTGAGAAGGAGCTCTAGGAAGTCCACCTCATCCCCAGGCTGAGCCAGGTGTCAGGGGGCATGGAGACAGCAAGCCTCAGTGGGTGGCCAGTGGGCTATGAGTCAAGGACCCCAGGGGACTGAGAAGAAAACCCTGGAAGCCAAATGCCCTCAACTCCAACTGAGGTTCTGGCATGAACTTGGTCCTGTGACCTTTAACCCCTCTGTGCCTCAGTTTCCTCCCAGACATGGTACCTCCTGCCTTCCCTGCCCAGAGCTTGGTTGGGTCCAACAGAAGAGAGGAGGTTCCTAGCTCTGTAAACAGCAAGATGTGCCGAGCACCTGACTCCTTAGGCATCTCACCAGCCTATTTTGGTTTCTGGATGCAGGTCACAGGACCTGCCTACAAGCACCCCACTTACCCTAGACCTTCCTTCCTCTCACAGACACCTACCTGCCCCCCACTGGAGCCAGAAGCATCACCACTCAGCTACCTCTGAATTATTCCCTTAGTGGCTCGGGGTTGCACATGAAAGTGTGAGCCCCTCTGTCCCTCCACATATCACTCTCTGAGATCCAGTACACAAAGGTCTGCCCAGATATTAAGAAGCCTGTGTAGCTTCATTCATCTTCCTGGATCATTGGGGGAAACCCCTTCCCCACCCTCAGCTGCCACCAAAGTCCTTCTGCCCTACCAGGCCATTTCTGCACAAGACAAGTCTTCACGTAGAGCCTGAAGATGGATGTGAAGATGTGTCCCTGGCAGCCAGAAGTGCCCGTGGGAAGGGAGCTCTCCATCTCTCTCTGCCACCTGCCAATCCATCATCTTGGCCACAGTGACAGCTCTGAAAGAGAAACCTCCAAAACTGGGCCCTAGCTATGGTCTGGGCCTTCTCCTACTAATATCAGGACAGCAGCTGCGGTGTACCAAGGTCTGCCACCACCTGCTGCTCTGCCTGCATCACTCAAGCCTCAGGACCTCACAGACCTGCAGGTGCCACTATATTTCAGATGGGGAAACTGATGCTCAGAGACATGAAGTGATCTTAGTAGCTGCCATCACACACCTGGTTTCAATGTAATACCTCACAGTGGAACCCCAACTCCTAGCATGCTTAGGGGGCTCTAGACAGAAACCATCTAAGGGCAAGAAGAGAATGGGACATGTCCCCTCTGCAAAGCAATGACTTTTCTACCCAGCTTCTATTGGTATTGCAGCCAAATAGCCAGCTTCCCCTTCCTTTGGGGCACCTCCCTCTCTCTCCTGCCTGTTTTGCCCAAAGACTGGGGAAGGGCATGTCCTTGTCCAGGCTTTTCCTCCCCAGGGAGAGTCTGCCACTCTGAGCCACGGTAGCCTGATTGGCCAGGTAATCAAGGTCAGGTGGCTCAAACTGCGCAGCCCTGGGCACTTGTTCTGCCCCATCTGACTAGACAGATGCCCAGCCTTCGGGCAAGAAATCATGCTCTGATTCTTGTTATTCTGAATGCACTTTGCAAAAACACCCAGCAGCTGCATCGTGCTATTAGCCAAAACCTTCAAGGCGCTTTGCGCAACCCCATGCAGAATGAGATGTACAGACAGGGCTGGGACTTTGCACTGCCCAGGTTTCCATGTGCTGCGAGGGAAACCCAGGGCTTAGACCACAGGAGCAAAGGCCTCAGTGCAGACCCTTACTTCCTGTGGCTCTCCCCACATTCAAATTCCACCCAGGCAGTTTCTTTATGGGGCAGGGAAACGTCTCCTTGGCTAGGTTTCAGACCCCATTCCCACCCCCACTCCTCACCTCCCGGCACGTGGGTAAAGTTTGTTGACTCTGCGCACCCTCTGATTAAGATGCTGCCCTCTTTTCCCGGAGGTGTAACATCCAATCCCATCTCCACCAACTGCCTGGCGGTATCTGAAGCCCCCTCTGCCATACGCAGGCAGGGAAGAGGGCACCCAAACCCGCGCACACGACATTCTCTGCGCGCCTCTAGGGGCCATCCTACACCACCGGGCTCGCCAGGGCCAAGAAACGCCTTCTTTGGGAGCCTTGCTCTGGACTCTCCCACCGCCTGTGTGATCCCAACCGAAAGTCAACAGCGCTATCACCCCAGCCTGGGACATCGCTAGCGGGGAGTGAGCGCTGCGCCCCTTCCCTCGCTGGGCTTTCTCTTTGGGACCTGGCCCCGGGCTGTCCCGGGCTGTGTCGACCAGGCACCAAGAGCGACACTGCACCAAACCCTCCCAGGATGCGCCAGGTCCCAGGGCTCCCCAGCCCTGCCCAAGTGCGCCCCTCGCGCCCACACCACCCAGACACACCGCAGGTGGAGACCAACGCTGCGATGCAGCTTGGGGGTGCCCGGCGCCTCCCTGCTCACCCTCTTGATCCCCACGCCCCGGGGTCCTATCCGCGCGCCCCCTACCTCGCAGTCCCGCGCTCTCTGGAGCTCCCGGAGGGCAGCGTGGGTACTTGGAATGGGCCAACAGGACCGAAGAAGTCCCGACGTGACGTCAGCACGCGGGGCAGGGACCGAGGAGAGACGGGTCCAAAGGGTGCTGGGGCAGCCAAACCCGAGAGGAGGAGAGCCGGGCCAGTTAGAGGCGGAGCCACACCCCTCCCTGCGTTCCCTCCCCAACCCGCGCGCTGGGACAGCGCGGAGGTTCTCCCAGAAATACCTGGAGTGGGATCAGAGATGTTAAAAAGCCAAGCAGCTGAGCGAGGTAAGGTAAGCTTCGTGGATTCATCCCCAGACGAGAACGCCAAGCCAGCACCACCCAGGTGGGCAGGCGAGGTCCTGAATGTGGAAGTGTGACCTGACATAGGATCTCCCTTGCACTTCCCCTCATTTATGGGTCCCGGACATCATAGGTAATCATGGTTTGGTATAGCACTTACTCCACACCACGGCTAACATTCCCAGTGCTGTCAGGAATGTTTTTTGTGCTCATTTGATGAGTGAGAAAAGGGTAGGCAGGAAAAGGTGCAGAGCTGGAGCCATTCATCAGCCCCCCACCCCCATGCTCTTGTGCATCTTCTGGAAACTTCTTCCCCAAAGTAGAACTCTCTTTGGCTCCAGGAGGCTACCCTTCCCACTGTATCAGAAACACAGGCAGTGACTTGATCAGTCCATGGCACCCAGTGCCTAGGAAACAGTAGGTGTTCACTGAGTGCTGGAAAGTGGAGATGTGAACCCTTTGGATAAATTCATGAACCTGCTGTAGTGCTTTCATTGATCTCCAATCAGGACCGGAAGAAGCATGAGGTTCAGTGGGGCCCCTGGATGCCTCAGGGACCTCAAGACTGGGGATCCAGCAGCACCCACTTAGTCCACAACCCTGGGGAGGAGGGGTACAGGGCAGCTGTGGTCTGTTTTGGTGCCATATTGGTCCCAAATCCTGTCCAACCCTCAGCTCCTCTAAGGCCAGCTGCCCAGGATGCCTTAAGGAGCCCCCCTATAGGGAAGTCCTTGTAGGGCAGCATTCTGGCAACAATTCACCAGTCCCCTCCCCGGGCTCACCAGCAGGAATGGCACACTGAACCTCTGTATGTTTGTGCAGACCCCCTCCCTGGAGTCTAGAGTCCTGGGAGCGGCCTTGCTTGGTTACAGGACTGTGCTCTGAGCTCAGATTGATCAATAGTAAGGGGAGCTTGTTGGTGTTTAACTAATGTGCTGCTTCCCCGGGTGTAGGTTGGTCTAAGAAGCAGACAGTTGAAGGGAGAAAACACATCAGAGGCCACCAGTGCAGAGCCTGAGGACCATTGCAGTTCCATCCCCGCCAGAAGGGAAGGCTGGAGAGTGTCATGTTTAGAGCAGTACACCTACCTCCCCAAGTGGGCCCTGTGCCCTTCCTGGCCTTCCTCTAAAGGGCCACCCTCCTAGGGTGGCTCCAGGCAACCCTAGGGTAGGGTGTGGAGGAGCCTTTGGATTTGGCCGATTGAGGGCTCTGGGTCCCCTAACACTAAGCCATTCCACAGACAAGGCCAAGTCACATGGGGAAGGGTGAGGGCTGGGAAGTGGAGGCCCAGGAACAGTGGCAAACTCAGGCAGAGGAAGGGGGGCAGATGCTGACCATGCTGTGGGGCTGGGCAGGAGCAGAGGCCCATCCAACTCCTGGCCTAGACCCGACAGTGGAGTCTACAGAGCATCCCCACCCCCATAGGACGAGGGGCCACCTGGCAGAAAGTAGCTCTGCACTTGGCACTCAGAGAGCTGTCGGAGGTGGGCAGGTGGAACTGAGTGTTGGCCCTGCAGGGGACTCCTCTATCCAGTCACCCCTGACACACATTCTCACAGAATGAGGCCAGAGGCACCAGAGCTTCCCCAATGTGCGTCTTGTGCTTTTGGGACAGGGTATCCTTCTGGGTCAGGGGATCTCACATGGACCTCTGAGCCTCACCCAGGCTCAGTGTCTCAGTCCTTTCCCTGCTTTTGGTTGCAGATGCCATAGCTGAGCCCAACTCAGTAGGCCAAGAGACACTCCTGGAGGAAGGAGCAGTGGCTGTGTTCTCTGCTCCCTCAGGGCCATGGATCTTATCCACGCCATGGTGCAGGACGGCTCATCCACAGGGCAGAGATCTGAGCCATCTCTGTGCCCATCGCAGCCACCCTGGATGACAAGCAGGTGGGCCAGACCCCAAGAAGCATTCCCTAGGAAAGTTAATATGCCAGCACTGGGAGGGGACGGAGCCCTTAGGGAATACCATTATGATTATAAGCCTAGGCTGCTCTCCTCGCAGCTGGTAGAGCACCTGTTGGGGCTGTTAATTCAGATAGAAACCAGCCCCATCTCTATGCCAAATTCCAGGTTAAGAACAAATAAGAGCTGGGGATGGGCACTCCACACTGTCTCAAGGTCACCTGGATGGTCAGGAAGAACTTGAGGGGTCCAGTCCACCCATTTAGTCCCCTCTGGGAGCTTTCCCAATGTGTACCTTGTGCTTTTGGGAGGCAGGAGTCCCCTCTCTGATGGCCTAATATGCTGGCCATTGCCAGCTCACAGAAGGACTTTGTCTCTCCCCAATGTCATCTAAGGTCAGGCAGGTTGATGGTGCTGGCCAGAGCAGTGGGCTTGGTTCTCAAGGTCCACAAGTGAAGGCCACCTTCCCTGGGCCTCAGATTCCAGTGTGCATGTATCACAGCTGGTCAGTGGCCTCTTGTTAGTGCCCACAGCCAGCAGTCATCAGAGTGGGCATTCCTGCCAGGTGCAATGGTGCATACCTATAATCTCAGCAGCTCGGGAGGCTGAGACAGGAGGATTGCAAGTTCAAAGCCAGCCTTAGCAAAAGTGAGGCGCTAAGCAACTCAGTGAGACTCTGTCTCTAAATAAAATACAAAATAGGGGATGTGGCTCAGTGGTCAAGTGCCCCTGAGTTCAATCCCCAGTACCAAAAAGAAAAAAAAAAAAGAATGGGCCATTCCTACTCCTCCCAGAGCCAGCTGTGAGCATGGCCAAGCACCCTAGAGGTGGAAGGGACTCTATTTGCAGGGTAAAGCCTGTGCCCAATGGCATATGGCTCCAGCTGGCATCTAAAAGCCTTTTCCCCAAGCTGCCCCTTTCCTCTCTGGATCACCAGCCTCTTGGGGCCTTTGCAAGCAGCCCGCCCACCCTCGGCATCATTCTGCAAAAACACCCCCATGCATGGCTAAAGGATGTGTCACCACCGTCCCCCACGCTGCAAAGGAATTTTCCTTAAGCCTCAAGAAATGAAGATACAACAGTAAATATCCATTGCAGACAGTTTGAGAATTCCTGAGGAATAAGAAAAGCAAAAAGACCACCCCACAGTCCTACCATCAGGAGGTCACCTCTCCTAACTTGTCAGGCTGCCTCCTGACAATTTTTTTCCCCTCCACATTGAAATACATTTTTAAAAAAAGATTTTTTGTAGTTGTAGATGGACAGAATGTCTTTATTTTATTTGTTTATTTTTATGTGGTGCTAAGGATTGAACCCAGTGCCTTGCGCATGCTAGGCAAGTATTCTACCACTGAACTACAGCCCCAGCCCCTTGAAATACATTTTTAAAGGGATTCCCACCACATAGTCCACTCTGAGGGGGTCGTGTCACGTAGACTCCCTGTCGATAGCCACTAGTCAGCAGCAGCCTCATCCTGAGGTCCGCCACCTTTTGCCTCAGGGGCAAGTCATCTGTTTTGGGACTTTTTGGTTTATCCCAGTTTATCCCAGTCCAAGTTTGTTATGATACCTGATAAGCAATCCTGTTTCTCCAGGTCTTTACACAGGTATCTGCTGTCTTCTCCCTTGTCATAAATTCCTACGAGTAGATTGGGGCTCCAAAGCCTACCCTCTGATGTGCAATTTCTCACGTGTTTCTGATGGGGACAGAAAACTCAGAACCTGAGAACAGGTCCATGTTGGGTGCTAACACTGGTTATTAGGAAGAAGCTGTGAATCCCGGCCCCCACCTGCCACAGTTGGGACAGGCCAGAGCCACTGGAGAGCCACTGGGTGTCAGGCCTTCAGCAGCCTGGTTAGAACATGAACTTGAACATCTAGGTGAGCAAGGCACTAATGAGGTGCCCTGGTTAACCAGGAGATCCCTACAGTGGCTGGTACCCAGGCCGACGCCCCTTCAGACCACCCACTATATACACAGCACACACTGGCCTCCCCGCAGTTGGGCTCCAGACCCCTCTGGTGGAAGCCAGAGTCTGCTCCCTTGACATGGGAACCCTGTCTTTCCAACCCGATGAGCCGAGGCTGCCCCCTTCACCTTCACCTTCATCAACGTCCTGTGACCTGGGCAGACCTGGGCTACCAGAGCCGAGTGGCCTAGAGAAGCTGCTTAACCTTCCTACACCTGTTTCCCCAGAGTGGGCTGAACAGGGGCCCCTGAAAGATGTGCCTACCCATACCCTCAGAATGGGATCTGCAGATATAAAGTAAGTACCTCAAGATGCAATAACTCTGGACCAGGCCCTCAGTCCATTGAGAGTGTCCTCATAAGAGATAGAAAATAAGCTGGGCATGGTGGTGCATGCCTGTAATACCAGGTACTTAGGAGGCTGAGGTAGGAGGATTCCAAGTTTGAGGCCAGCCTGGGCAACTTAGGGAGAGCCTGTCTCGAAATTTAAAAAAAAAAAGGGGGGGCTGGGAACATCGCTCAGTAGTAAAGCACCCCTGGATTCAATCCCCAGTACCATAAAAAAGAGAAGAGGGATAGAAACCACAGTGACATGAGGAGGAGGTCATGTGACGTGGAAACAGAGACAGAGTGATGGGGTCACAGGCCAAGGAGTGCCTGGAGCCTCCAGAAACTGGAAGAAGCAGGAAGGACCTTCCCCTAGAGCCTTCAGAAAGACTGTGGCCCTACCCACATCTTGATGTCAGACTTCTGGCCTCCAGAAGTGACAATAAATTTGTGTTATAAGTCATAACTTGTTATAGCAGCCACAAGAAACTCATCCAATTGGAAAAATAGGAAAATGCTTCATACAGATTGTTGGGAGGATGAGGAAAAAACCTGTTAATGTTCTTGGCACATAGTAGGTCTTTAAAACAGGACCACTATTCATTCAGCAAATATTTTGCGCTGGGCTTTGGGACAGGATGTTTAACATCTCTGTGCACCTTGGCCCTGGCTTCCCTACAGCACCGGCTGCAGTGGGGGCAGCAGGGGATGATGGGGACTGAGGACAGCTCCTTGCCCATGTGCCATGAAGATGGGCCAACAGATGAGCCAGGGCCAAGGGGCAGAGAGGGCTTCAGGTCAGGGAGAGGGTTCCCAGAGTGTACTGGGCCTGTGGGCAGGTGGGACCAAGGTGATGTGGGTACAGAATGAGGCACCATCGTGGGTGGGAGCCGCTGAGAGCAGGAAGATAGGGATTGGAACAAAGGGGCCAGGAAGGGCCTAGCCTTATACTGAGGCCATCTGGGAGCGGGGAGGGACAGAGGGGAGAGGCGGGGGAGGGCAGGTGATATTTAGATGGGAAGCGATAGGAGCTGAGTCCTGGCCATACAGGAGGCAGGGCAAGGCAGGGGCACAGAGTCCTGCAGGACTAGGATCTGCACAGATGGGGCAGGGGCACAGAGCCAAGGCCTTTTCCAAGCCAGGGGCTCCCTGACTGTGCCTCGGCTTCCCCAGGCCTCCCTGTCTCGCCAGCTCAGGCAGCTGCCCCTGGAATGCAAGGGGAGAGAAGGCACATTCCTTCTGCTCCTTACTTCCAAAGCAGCCGTTTTTCCAAGGACTGTTTACTGAGGGCTCATCCAGTGTCAGCTGCAGCTGGGGGCTAGGGACCCCAACCTGCTGGAGCTCCAGCTACCACCCCATCCTGGAGTAGATGAAGACCCTTCTCAGGCCTGAGGGGGAACAGAAGCCCCTGGGCACAAGGAGCATCGTGCTGCAGTGATGGGCAGCATGGGGCTCCCAGATAAGCCCAGCTGGCCCTGGCTTGTGGCCCAGTGGCCTGCTCCCAGCCTGAAGCTACCCTTTGAGCTGATGGATTAGCATTCGCTCCGGGTCCCCCAGCTCTGAAAGCCCTTGTTCCCCCAGAGCACTGCCAGGGTGGCTGGGGTGGCTGGTGCTGCAGGGACCTCAGTGCAGAGGTACCCCTCAACATGCACACAACGAAGCCCCTTAGCTGCTCTGCACAAGGAGGAGGAGCTGCCTGGCCCCTCCTGGCTGTACCCATGGTCCCTTCTCTATCACCAGGGCCCCAGGGCTTGGCCACAGTCAGGGGATAGGGAGGGCCCAGGCATCCAGGAGCCTCACTTTCCCAGTTTCCCTATGTCTCCCTCTCCTGTGTGCATCTTGCCCATCCCCCAATACCATCACCATCTCCCTCCCTCTCTCCCTGAACCTCACTCTTGGTTTTGTAGTCAGGGCAGGGAGAGTGGCCACCTGTTGCTTCTCAAGCAGAAACAGAAAAGTGGCCCAGGTGAGACCTGCTGGAACAGACCCCTCCCTAAGCAGGGTACCTGTGCTCTCCCCACACCCTGCAACATCTGTCCTTGTTGGGGTTCACCTTGTCTCTGGGCTGCCTGGAGATGGTCCTGCAGCCCCGACCTGGGGACCCCAAAACAATGACATTTTTGGGCAGGGTGGTGCTGGCAGTCTCAGGGGTCCTCAGCGCTGAGCTGCATCCTGTGCAGTCACGACAGCTGGAGAGTCCTGGCTGCTTCTCTGGAGCCTGCCTCCTCCATTGTAAGACAGATGGGGTTAGCTGGAGGAGGGCAGGAGCACAGCAGCGCCTGCGCCCTCTGAGGCTCCTGCCGGGTGTGCCTGTCTGCTCATCTTTGGCAGTCAGGGGGTTTAAAGGCCCTGTGTGTGGTGTTTGGCCACGATGCCCACCTGAGGTCACACTCTGAAGACCTGGGTGTCCCTCCCTCTGGGGAGACCCACAGGCCTTCCTTCATCCAATTGGTGGGCAGAAGAGATCCAGGAAGGTAGAGTCCAGGGGGAGTATGCCCCCAATGCAGTGGGCACAGGGCCCTAGCTTCCATGCCCAACCCTGCTTGAGGGACCCCAGCTTCCTCAGAACCCATGGTCTAGCAGCTTTGTCCACACAGCAGCACCCAGTGGCAGTACCAGGTGGCCCTGCGCTGAGGTGGCTGCTGGATGAAGGGTCCTCAGGAGAAGAGGCTGGGACATCTCTAGTCAGCACCTTGGCAGTTCACACCCCAGCACGGGGAGGGTGACATAAGGAAGCCCTCTCTACAGGGAATGCTCCTTCCGAGGCTCCACAGCTGCCCAGGCCAAAACCACAGGGGCAAGAGCCAGCTGGGTGCCATCGACCCCGCAGGTTTGCTCTGGAGGCCCCAGGGCCTGGCATCCTGCTGTTCCAGGGGCCATACACCATGCCTGGCTGAAAGGGGTGGGGCTTAGGCAGTGCACAGGAAGCAGAGTGGCTGTCACCGGGACCTGGAAAGGTAGCCCTAGGCCAGGGCATATGCACTTGCCCTCTCAATGCTTCTCACCCCAGGAAGCTGCACTGTCCCAGCCCCAAGCCATGCACCCACTATCACCAAGGAACACCCAGTCAACCTCCAAAATCTCTCACAACTACCCCAACCCCAGCCTGCTGCAGCCTCCCACACCCCTCCAAGCCTCGTAACCCAACAGTAAGCCTGTCAAAGCCTCCCCTGCTCCTAGAGAAAGCCAGACTTCTGCCTGGAGCCCCTGAGGCCCTGGCCACCGCCCCTACCACATCCCACCTTCCCCAGCTCTGTCTTCCCAGCCATGCACCCCCTCCCCGTGTCCCACCTCTGGGGTCCCTGCCTGGAAGGAGTGCCTCTCTCAGCACTCTCTCAGTGCCTCTCTCCACATCGACTGGGCTTCCTAAGACGGGAAGAGGCCTGACCTTGTCAGGCCACACATGCTCTGGCCACTGCCCCTCACTACTGTCCTCTGCCTGGCCTCTCCTTGGTCCTCTCCAGCCTCTGGGGCCCTGCCTGGGCTGTGCCTTATGCCCAGAGCACCGTCCTCCTCCCCATGCCTGGACATTTCCCACTCCACAGTTAGGCTTCAGGCCCAACAGCCACCTCTTCCCAGAAGCCCTCCCGTCACTCATCCATCAACACCTGCAGTCACCTGGTCAGCCGCTGCTTTGGCCTGGAACTGCAGGTCAGGGGCGGCAGCAGCGGCCACCTCCGTCTCTTTTTGTCAGTTCCTGGATCGATGCCGAGCGCACAGTGAGCACTCAACCGAGGGGCCCACGCTGCCACACGCTGCAGCGTGGCTCCTGATCAGCCCCGTCCCCGCACACACCCAGCGCCCCAGGCAGCCGTGAGAGCACGTGCACAGACACAGCTCCTTCCTTTCACACACAGGAGCGCGTACACACGTACGCGTACATGCACACCCGCACAGCAGGCACACTTGGACTGGCTCCAACACACACCACCACCGGCGCCCAAATGCCCACCCGTGCTCGCTGATCCACGCTCACCACACATGTGCCACACACAGCCGGGCGTTCTTGCTCATGCTGCCCCAAGACATCACTCCAACGGGCGCCTGGTGCTCAGTAGCTCAAGCTGCTGTTGGCCGCCTCTGCCTCCCAGCGTTTGCCAAGCAGTTTCCATGGCGACACATCCTGGGCTGACAGCAACTGATGAGTGCAGAGAAGAGGGTCTCCATGGAGGGGGTGAGACGGGAGGTCTCTGCGTCCTCCCCTCCCAGCTACATGGGAAGTATCCCACAAGTGGAGACACCCTCCACCCCAGGATAGGCCTGCACCTAAAAGGAGGCTTGGATACTGTCTCTCTTGAGTTCTCGCTCTCTCTCTCTGCGGTCATTCAGTCATTCAACAAACCTCCTGGGATGGCTACCCTGGGCTGGCAGATGGGAGTGCAATGCTGCCTAGGACACGGACTCAAGTTCTGAGATTGAACCACCATCCTCCCACCCCCTGCACTGGAGGCCCCTGTTAGGGAGGTCAGTCAGTGGCCCCTAAGCACCAAGTCCCTAGCGCTCACTGCCTCAGAGGCTGGATCCACAGAGTGAGACTGCTGGGCTCCCCATTATGGTAGACGAAGGCTAAATGAGACTCATTCTCCAGCCTCCCTGAGTCACCACGCCCTCTGCCATGGGACTCTGCCCCAGTTACTATCAGAGAGGCCTGTCTTATGACTTGACCAGTAGAAAGTGATAGAAGTGACCTACCAGTCACACCCACCAGAGGGGCAAGATGAGAGGCCTCTGTGTCCTCTACTCCTGGCTCACATGGAAAGTATCCCATGCCCCTAAGACCTCAAGGGACACGCATGCCTCTGCTTGCTGAATTGGATTCCTATAACAGAAGTCCTCTGTTAGAAGGTGTGGGAACACATGAGGACTTGGTCCTCCTAGCCGAGGCTATCCAGCTAAGCCCTAGTCAACCCACCAGCCTCCCCCAGGTGCACATTTAAGCCCTGCCGAGATTAACCACACCTAGTCCACAGCCGCAACACTGCCTGGAGGGCCCACTGACCCTTTGAAAACAATAACAAAAAGTCACCTGTTTGGGGGTTAGTTGTTACACAGCACTAACTGACACACTCTCTTTCTAAGTCCCTGGCCAGCAGTTACTCAACCCTATATAGTCAGCACATGCTGAATGCCCTAAAAGCTCTCCAGGGATGTTGAGAACCAGGATAGAGTGAGGGAAGGAGTTAGCCTGGGTCCTGATGGCCTCCAGCACCATGGCCCAGACCCTGGAGTAGGCACAGAGTTTGGGGTGGGGGGCTTCCCATTTCCAGTCCATGATGAGACTACCAGAGCAGAAGTGTAAGTCTCCACAGCTTCCTTTGCCTCAGTTTATCCACCTGTGAAATGGGTTCGTATGCCTGTCCTGCCTCCTGGGCCAACTGGGAAGGCAGTGTCTGCCTCAGCTATTCATAGGCCTGCTATGTGCCTGCTGGTGTTGGAATCAAAACAGAGACACATGTGTGAGGCCCACTGCTGCCCTCAGGAGCCCTGGCACTGAACAGGCAGGTCACTACCCAGCGTGCAAGCAGGCAACAGGCATGAGAGCCTGGGACCCACAGGAGCAGATGGTGGTCATCAGTGCCTGGCTAGGTCTCAGCTTTTCATGCACTCAATGTCTTTCCCCATGGGCACCTGTTTGGAAGTACTTTACTTCCTGAGACAACTGTGCTCACTTAGGCAATAATTGGTGTGAGCTTTCAGTCTCTGCTCTGAGGACAGGATTCAGGGCATCTTGTCAGCAGAGCCCCATCTGTTCTGAGCTCCGCGGGACCAGAGCTGAGGGGGGCTCTCTGGAGCCTTGGTGCGAGAGCTTGCATCTGAGTGATCCACCTTCCCCAAGAACTTGGCCGGGTAGCCACCTCCCATCTTCTGAGTAATTTAGTGTTCCTAAAGAGACGGTTTTAAGCTATTTTATCCAGGATTTGTGTGTGTGTGGTGCTGGGGATTGAGTCAGGGCCTATGCATGCCAGGCAGGCACCCCCACTGAACTGCACCCCAGTCCCCAACATTATTTGTAGGAAGATGGTTGGCCCAGAAAAGTCAGCCTGTTTTCCCTGGGAAGTGAAATCTGCCTAGCAACAGTGCTGACACCAGCTGCAACACCGAGATTGGGTGCACCAGCCAATGTCCATTCTGATTGGTTGGTGCCCTTTGGTTCAGAGAGCATTTGCCAATAGCAGCAAGCATGGGCTTGCTGGGTAAGGGGGAAAGAGTCAGGTCCAGTCCTGTGGGACCCTCCCACCTGAAGCAATATTTTCTTTGAGGGTAAAAATGAATCAGGGAACCAGACATGATAGTGCACACCAGCAGCTTGGGAAGCTGAGGCAAGAGGATAGCAAGTTCAAAGCCAGCCTCAGAAACTTAGTGAGGCCCTAAGCAACTTAGAGAGACCCTGTCTCAAAATAAAAAATTAAAAGGGCTGGAGATGTGTCTCAGCAGTTAAGAACTCCTGGGTTCAATCCCTGGTATCAAAAAAAGTCCTGAGAGGTCAGAGCTACAGATCTGCTCTTGCACAGGCTTGAGACCCAGGGATATAGATAATTCCATGCAGTGAGTTTGGTTTGAGGGACCTTCAACCAGTGACCCCTAACCTGACTCCACCCTAGTCAGGTTTGCCTGTGTCCTGGGCCTCAAAGAACACCCAGTTTTCCAGAGCCACTGAGCAGCACACAGTTAAAGATAACAAACATGAGGAAAAGATATTCCAAGTGCTAGAGTTGTCACACACTGTGCAGAGGCTGGGCAGTATGGGCCTATGGTTAGCCCCAGGCACTCATACTATCACATCTCCAGAATCCTGCACTGGGCAGGGCTGTACAACTGGCATCTAGACAGCAGAATGTGGGTGTTGATGATGCGCAGCCTCTGGGCCTAGTCATGACAGCCCCCATTTTCTTCTCTTATTGCTAGACAGTTAATGTGACCCAAGTCCCAGGGAAATCCAAAGAGTCCCAGGTTGATGAGAAGGCATAAGGATGAAGCAGCTGAGTCTCCACTCCTCCACTGGGAGGGAAGCAGCCCAACAAAGAGACACCCACGGTGTGTTACTTTGTGGGCAATAAAATATTAGTTTAGGGTTTGTTTCACAAGCAGCTCTTGTGACCAAAACTAATAAAGACTAAGACAACTAAGATTGCTACAACTAAAGAAGTACCAGGCAAGCTCGGAAATATTAGCCCAGGGCAGGAAGCTAGATAAAGTGACAGGACATGTTTTTTGAAAAGCACAAACAGAATGTAGCATAAAGATCAAGAGAGAAACATCCAGGGCTGGGGTTGTAGCTCAGTGGTAGAGTGCTTGCTTAGCACATGTGAGGCACTGGGTTCAATCCTCAGCACCACATAAAGATAAATAAATGAACCAGAGCCGGGCACGGTGGCGCAAGCCTGTAATCCCAGCACTTAGGGAGGCTGAGACAGGAGAATCGCGAGTTCAAAGCCAGCCTCAGCAAGGGCGAGGCGCTAAGCAACTCAGTGAGACCCTGTCTCTACATAAAACACAAAAAAATAGGTCTGGGGATGTGGCTCAGTGGTTGAGTCCCCTGAGTTCAATCCCCAGTACCAAAAATAAATAAATAAAATAACATTTAAATTTTTTTTTAAAAAATAAAACATTGAAAAGAGAAGGAAAGTGTGAAGGAAAGCAAGAGTTTTCACATACCCACTGGAGTTCTGGAAGGAGGCAGAGAGAAAATAAATGTGGGGATGGTAGGAGAGCGAAAGGAGAGAGATTGAGATTGAAAGGATTCTGGCTGAAAAATGGTCAGACCTGATGAAAACCAGTAATTCACAGATTCAAGAGTCCCAGTGAATTCTGAGAGTAAATGAAAGAAAACTGTTAATCTACACGATTGTAAAATTGCAGAAAACCAAAAGACAATGAGACAAATTCTTAAAAGCAGCCAAGAGTTACTTTCATGGAATGGAAGTTAGACTGACAGCTGACCTCTCAAATGTGGTAATGGGAGTCAGTAGGTAGTGGATGTGCTGAATGTGCATCAATAGCTGAAAGAAAATACCTTGGTGCAGAGTGTATACTCAGTAACAACGCATACCAAGAATGACAGTGAAATTTTAAAAAATCCAAACACACAAAACAGGCATGTATGTTGCCAGACTCTCCTGCAGTGCTTGTCAAAAACAGTTCCAGGGCTGGGGTTGTGGCTCAGTGGTAGAGCACTTGCCTTGTATGTGTGAGGCCCTGGGTTTGATTCTCAGCACCATATATAAATAAATGAATAAAATAAAGGTCCATCAACAACTAAAAAAAAACAGTTCCACACACCCTGCAGACCTCCTGCTACTGAAGCCAGGTAGGGGGCCCAGAAACCCAAGTGCAGCCAGGTGGCTCCAACAATCTTGTGCTGGTGATGTCTCTGCATGGATTAAGGGGAGCTTTGCAAGAAGTGTGTGTGTGTGTGTGTGTTTACTGGAGATTCAACCCAGGTGGCTTTACCACCTAATTAACATCCCCAGCCTTTTTTATTTTTTGAGACAGGGTCTCAGTTTTCTAGGCTGGCCTTGAACTTGCTCTCCTCCTTCCTCAGTCTCCCAAGCAGCTGAGATTACAGGCCTGCACCACCACAGCTCGCATGGCTCTGCAAGAGTTTTTACTGGAAGGATTGGCAGGCCTGACCCAGAGGCCTTGGGCACCAGCCTGGGAGCAATGGGGGCCATGGTTGGTTCCAGGCAGGGAAGTGAGTGACCAGATTCAGAAAGATCACTGACAAAGTCCGTGTATGGATTTTATAGATTTGTTTGAGCCATCACAAGGCAAGGGGCTTGCTTTTCTGGGAACTCTCAGTGAAATTCCACTGATTGAGACTGCTCAGGTTATGCCAACACCCTGCCTAGGTTTGGACAGGCCTAACTTCAAACGCAGCCACCAGGAGGTAGAGAGGAGTTGGGTGCAACCTGCCAAGCTCCAAACTTGCTTTTCCCATCTTCATCCTGTTTTCCTCAAGAAGCCTGTCACACTGAACCCCTTTGATGTTCCTACCTATAAAAAGAAAACTCGGGCTGTTCTTCATTAGATCCAGTCTCCATCAGAGCTGGTCACCCACCGTGCCCCCACTTTCAATTATAAATGAGTCTTTATTTGATTTCTATAATTTCTGATTAATTTTTCTTAGCCAATTCACACCCCCGTTTTACTGATCCCTTGCAGTGTGGAACGCAGCCAGAGATCATGTCAGCAGCCAAAGAGGAGAACAGGGGACTGGAGGAGGGAAGACTGAGAGGAGGAGGCCCCACTGAGAGATGGCTGCAGGAACCCGGGGAGGGAGGAAGTGGATGCTCTGAGCTCGGGGTCATCAGGACTGGCAATGATGTCATATTGATGCTACAGTTTGGATATGGTGTGAATGTGTCCCCAAAGGTTCATGTGCTGGAAGGTGGATCCCCTGTTCAGTGGGTTGAGATGGGAACCTTTAGGATGGGGAGGCCTTAGTGGAAGGCAGTCAGGTACTGAGGGGTCCGCTTCATGAGTGGGTTCATGGTGATCTCACAGTTCCTTCAAGAGGGTGGTTATAAGAGAGTGGGCCTGGCTTCTTGCCCTATCCTGCTACCTGGCTTGCACACATGCCCCTCCCGCATGCCAACACACCCTTCCCACTTATCCTCCATGTTGTGAGCAGCTGGGGATCTCACCAGATGCCAGCTCCATGCCATTCAGACTCTCTAGCCTCCAAAATCATGAACCAAATAAACCTCTTTATATAAATTACCCAGCATCTGGTATTCTGTGATAGCAACACAAAAGGACTAAAACACCTGGGTGGTGACCTTGGACTGTTCGAGCTTCGGCAGTGGATGTGCAGGGCTCAGGATAGACTCTGGGCAGGACAGAGACCCAGAGTCCTGAGTGTGTTGCTGTGAGGGTGGTGTTGGAAGCCAGGGGAAGTGGCAGAGTGAGAGAAGAACCAGGCTGAGCAACACAACCTCCAGGACCACAAACAGCCCAGGAAAAGGAAGGGGTAAGAGAAGCTAGAACCTCTTGAGGACACCAAGCCCCGCAGTCTACTCGCCACATTTCAATTGGTCCTCAGCATAGCATGGTGTGGTCCACCCCACTTTATAGACAAGGCTGGCCAGGGCTGAAGAAGCTGCCCAAACATAGAACAGCCTATCAGTGGTAGGGTGGGTCCATCTGACCTGTTGGTTTGCTGTTGCAGAGTGGGAGGATGGAGGCCATTGGGTGACCATAAATGCAAATTCTCCCTGAGAGGTCACCAGCCTTAGGAACAGGTTGAGTCTTGGTCTCACATCCACCCCCTCTGCTGGCCTGAGAACCAGTTTCTGGTCCTTCCAGCCTCACATCTCCCCAGGAAGGAGGAGGCAGCCCTCGTCTAGCCAGTGGCTCAGCTGTTCTGCTCTGGAGCACTCCCTACTGCTCTCTGACCACAGACCATCTTGAGACTTGCTGAGCTCTATTGAGGTCATGATACCCCGGGTTGGCCCCTCAGTTTCCCAGGCTCACCACCCACCTCTCCATTCCCTTCCTGCTGCCCACACCCATTTCCCCCGCTCCAGGAGGCTTCTCTGATGGAGGGGAGGCACCAATGTTCAGTCTGTGGGGCTTTACCTCGAGAGCCTCACCTGAAAACGGGGCTAATGATAGGTTTGGGTCCAGTTCTTCTCCCTCCCCACTAATGCACTTGCCACCAAGACTCTCTGGGTACCTTATTATCTCCTGTGCTTCACATAGCATCTCATTCCTGTGTGTTTTCTGCATTCCTAAAACACAGACTCCCTCACCACTGGTTGCTCCAGTTTCCTACCTGATATGTGTCCTCCACACCTGATAGAGAATTGGTGTGTGGGACCAAATGGTCTCCACCCCAAGGGCTGAAGCCCTAGCTCATCTCCCCCTCCCTTGGGAAAGTGGCCACGCCCAGCTCCCAGCTTAGGCCTCACACAAGCTCCTCCCTGGGCAAGGCCTCTGCGCACACAATGAGCTTCCACCTAGACAGCACTTCTTGCAGCTGGTGATTTCTTATCCTTGGGGATTGGCCTAGAAGTCCCCAATCTTCCACTATCAGCAGCCCCCCAACAGAGGAGGCTAGCTAGTGTATTATACACCAGTCAGTGCCTAGGAAAGCTTGTCCTTCCAGTCAGTGAAATAAGGTGGTCTCCTAAGAATGTGATAACAGAGAAAATAAAGAGGGGAAGCTAACCATTTCCCTGGTGTCCAGTCTTTAGGTGAGGATCAAAGCAGAGTGACCTTATTTATAAAGTAAAAGAGTGTCTTCATAGAACATCTGGAGAAATCCATCTGCACAGCGGGCATGCAACTTATCCCATATATTTCCCAGCTTGTAGGTACAGTGTGTCCCTCCGCGGTATCCCAGCCTGCCACCACTGAGAAGTGAGTAATGAAATGTCCAAACCCTCTCCACTGAGTCCTCCAAGTTCTTTCTTTAGGATTGGTAAACAGTATACTTGGGGCATTTGCAGATCTAGGGTTCAAAAGAGGTTCCCTGTTGCCAAGCGCGGTGGTGCATGCCTGTAATCCCAGCACTTTGGGAGGCCGAGACAGGAGAATCACGAGTTCAAAGCCAGCCTCAGCAACAATAAGGCACTAAGCAACTCAGTGAGACCCTGTCTCCACATAAAACACAAAATAGAGCTGGGGATGTAGCTCAGTGGTCGAGTGCCCTTGAGTTCAATTCCTGGTACCAAAAAAAAAAAAAAAAAAGGTTCCCTGTTATTTTCTGTCTTTACATTTCTGTCACGCCTTTTAAGAACATGTCATAGCATACTGGGCTTGCTGTTCAACACCTGTCCCTGCCCTGCCCCAGGAGTTCCATGATGATAAGCATGGTCCCTGGGGTCACAGTGTTTTCCTAGTCTGCTTCCTGTTGCTACAATAGAATACCTGAGCCTGGAAAATTTATAAAGAACAGAAGTTTATTGTGGCAAATGGTTCTGGAAGCTGAGAAGTCCAAGAGGGCAGCACTGTGAGAGCCCCATGCTACTTCCTCTCACGGTGGAAAAAAAGGGCCAGCAATCTGGCCTTGCTTTACAACAACCCACTCTTGCAGTAACTAATCCAGACCCAAGAGAAAGGCATGGGTCCCTTAACTTCACTGCCCCACCTCCTGACACCACCACTAATGGCAAAGTCCACAAGTTTCAGAAGGGACAAGCAGCTGTTGCCAGGCACGGTGAAACCTGCCTATAATCTCAGCAACTCACTGCTCAGGAGGCTGAGGCAGGAAGATTCCAAGTTCAAGGCCAGCCCTGGCAATTTAGTAAGACCTTCTAAAATAAAAATAGTGCCAAGCACAGTGGCACATGCTTGTAATCCCAGCAGTTCGGGAGCCTGAGGCAGGAAGATCACCAGTTCAAAGCCAGCCTAAGCAACTTAGTGAGGCCCTAAGCAACTCAGAAGGCCCTGTCTCTAAACAAAATATTTAAAAAGGGCTGGGGTTGTGGCTTGGTGTTTAAGCACTCCTTGGTTCAATCCCTGGTACCAAAAATAAAGGTAAAAGGGCTGAGGGTGTAGTTCAGTAGGAGAGCATTCTGGGTTCAATCCCCAGTAAGGCTGTGAGGTGGAGGGATCACAATAGTTATATTTCACATAGGGCCTCTCAAGCAGCATTTGCTGAGTGACTGAAAAAAGTGGGTGGCTTGGTTAAGGGCTGTAGGTACCAAGGGAGGGTCTGTTTGCACTCAGACCACCAGGCCAAGGGGCCAAGGGCCCCCTACTCCATGTGAAGCAAGACCTGCACCCTGCAGCACAGGGCCTCTTCCCACAGGGCTCCTCCCTTCTGATCTCTGCCCTCAGTCACACCCGTGATGATGCATGGTGGCTGCTTGGAGGTCCTGGCGCTTCCCCATAGGGCCAAGCCTATGACTGTGAGGTTGGACTGCACCATGACGACACAGCTAGGGTCGCAAACAAGGCTGTGGAAGCAGGTGGCCACTGGGCAGCAGATGCTCTGGTGCTCAGGCCTCCCAGGGCAGGCTTAGCCAGGCTGCCCTCTGGTTTCTCACCATTACTGCGAGCCCAGCTGCAGCTGCTTAATCTGCAGGTGGGTATGTCTGCTGGGTTCCCCAACCCCACATACGCATGGACAATGCCAGCTGGGAGGGCACAGCGAACACCAGTCTCTGGCAGATGGCACCATGCCTGGAGCATCAGGATGCTCCACACTTACCTAGGGGACAATGGCAAAGCCCCATTTACAGGTGAGGAGGTAAGTTCTGAGATCTGGTGGCTTGTCAAGGTCACACAGCCCTGAAATGACAGGGTAGGCCTTGAACCTGCATGGCTCACAGGGACCTGCCTGGGTCTCAACCCCTCCTGACCTATGATCAGTCCTACATGCCTGCTGACAGTAGACTTTGAACCACTGCAAGTTCAAGTGACCCTGGAGGTCAAAGATTGGAAGCCTGAACTTGGTTTGGCTGACACCTGGGTTACTGTTCTGAGGACCAAAGTCGGAGACAGCCTCCAGCCTGTGCCACCTGCCCTCTGACCCAGGGAATCACAGGGCACTTGGGGTTTCCCGTAGATCTGCTATAGAGGGACCTCTCCCCAGATGCTTCTCCAGTACACTCTGCCCAGCCAGGCTCAAAACAAAGTGTCAACTCAGAGGCACTGTCAGACGCCATTTAAAAAATAAAGATCTAATTGACAAATAACAATTGGATATATTCAAGATGTACTGTGTGATATGATTTTTGCGTGCAATGATTAATACAACTGTTAAGCTTTAGGAATGAGTTTTCCCCCAAAAGCTCATGTGTGAGACAACTCAAAGTTTAAAGGTGAAATGATTGGGTTAGAAGAGCCTTTACCTAATCAGTGCATTTATCTACTTGAATGGATTAACTGGATGGTAGCTGTAGGCACGTAGGGTGTGGCTGGAGGAGGTAGATCTCTGGGGGTGTGCCTTTGGGGGCTTATATCTTGTCCCTGGAGTTGCTTTCCTCTATACTCTTCTACCATGATGTTCTGCCTCAACTTGGGCCCAGAGCAGTGGAGCTGGCCATCTATGGACTTTGAAACTGTAAGCCCCAAATAAACTTTTCTTCCTCTAAAATTGTCCTTGTCAGGTCCTTGGGTCACAGCAGCAAAAAAGCAGACTAAAGCAATAACTGAATTAACTACCACATCCATCATCGCCCACACTGTGCAGTAGCCCCCAAAAGTTACTCATCTTTTAATCAAAAGCTATACCTTTGAGCAGCATCCCTCCCTGTTCCCAAGCCCAGCCCCTGGTAACCACCGTTCTACTCTGCTTCTGAGAATTCCATGTTTCTAGATTTCACATGGGAGATCACACAGTCCTTGTCTTTGTTTCTGGCTTACTTCATTTAGTGTAACATCTTCCAGTTCATCCATGTGGTCACAAATGGCAAGATTTCCTCCTCTTTTACAATTTTCTGTTGTATATATGTAGTTTCTTTATTCATTTACCAGTTTATGGGCTCGTAGGTGATTTCCTGTATCTCGGCTGTTGTGAATAATGTTGCAATGAACTGTCATTGTTGCAGTGACAGATGTCTCTTCAAAATGCTCATTTCATTTCCTTTGGATATATACTTGAGAGTGGATTGCTGGGTCATGTGGTAGTTCCCAACCTCCACACTGTTATATATAAGGGGTACACCAAGGGACACCCACAAATAGTGTGCAAAGTTCCCTTTTTTCCACATACTTACCAGCACTTGTTATTTATTTTTTATTTTTTTAAATTTTTTTTAGTTGTAGATGGACGCAATATCTTTATTTATTTTTATGTGGTGCTGAGAATCGAACCCAGTGACTTACGCATCCGAGGCAAGCGCTCTACCACTGAGCCACCGCCCCAGCCCCTGTTATTTACTTTTTAATAACAACTGTTCTAACAGATGCGAGGTGGAATCTTATTTTGGTTTTGGTGGGGACTTTTTTGTTTGTTTTTGTGGTGCTGGGGATCAAACCCAGGACTTGGAGCACGTTAAGCACACACACTACTACTAAGCCACATCCACAGCCCTCAGTGTCTTTGATGATTAGTGATGTTGAGGACCTTTTCATTTCTATGTATTCTTCAGGGGGGAAAAAAATGTCTATTTAGGGAAAATGTCCTTGCTTATTTTTAATTGGGTTATTTGATTTTTTGCTAATCAGTTGTGAGTTCCTTATATTTAGATATTAATCTCTTATCAGATGTAGGGTTTGCAAATACATTCTCCCGTTCCACAGGCTGCATTTTTGTTGTTTTCTTAGTTGTACAAAAGCTGTTCAGCCTGACGCAGTCCCACCAGTAGGTTTTGGTTATTTTTTTAATTTTAATTATTTGGTACTGGGGACTGAGCTCAGGGCACTTTACCACTAATCTACATCCCTAGCCCCTTTTTATTTTGAGACATGGTCCCACTAAGTTGCTTAAGGCCTCACTGAATTGCTGAGGCTGACCTCTAACTTGTGATCCTCCTGCCTTAGCCTCCCAAGTCACTGGGATTACAGGCACGTGCCACAGCACCTGGCTTGGGTTTTATTTATTTTGTGTTTTGGTGTCATATCTGAAAAATCATTTGCAAGACCAGAGTCAAGGAACTATATCCCTATGTTTTCTCCTGAAAATTTTATGGTTCCCAACTCATTTTACAAGGCCTGCTTTACCCCTGTAACAAAGTCAGCTAAGGATGCCACAAGAAAGAATATTACAGGCCAATGTTCTTGATGAACAAAATTCTCAAAAATTAAAAAAACCCCAAAATTCTCAAACAAGTATCAGCAGACAGAATTCAGTAATACATTGAAAGGCTCGTTCACCATGAACAGATGGAATTTATTTCTGAGATACAAGGATGGTTCACATTAATAGAGGAATAAAATCACATGACCATTTTGATAGATGCAGAAAAGCACTCAACCCCCCTTCTTGATGAAAACACTCAACAAACTAGGCACAGAAGGTATGTACCTCAACATCACAAAGACCATGAGTGACAAGCCCACAGTCAACATCAGACTCAGCAGTGAAAAGCCCAGCACTTTTCCTCTAAGATCAGGAACAAGACAAGGGCGCCCACTCACCATTTCCACAACAGGTCTGGAAATCCTAGTCAGAGAGATTAGGTAAGAAAAAGAAACAAAAGGTATCAAATCAGAGAGAAGGGAGAAAGAAAACCATCATCTGTTTGCCGATGACATGATCTCGTATGCAGAGAACCCTGAAGACTCCACCAAAACATGGTTAGGTAAACAAATTCAGTAAAGTTCCAAGATACAAAAGACAACATACAAACATCAGCTGTGTTTCTACACGCTAAAGGTGAACTACCAGAAAAAGAAATTAAGAAGATGATTTCATTTGTATAGCACCAAAACAAAAAAAAAAAAAAAACATTATTTAGGAATAAATTTAACTAAAGAGGTGAAAGCTTTAAGCTTTGAATACTGAAGACAGGAAGACAAAGGAAGGAGACTAAAGACGACACAAATATAGGGGAAAGTTCCTGGGTTCAGGGTGAAATCACTAGTGGTGTTAAAATGGCCACACTCCCCAGAGTGACCTACAGACTCAAGGTAGTTGCTACCAAAAGCACAGTGGCACTTTTCACAGAAATAGAAAGAGCAATACTAACATTCATGTGGAGCCACAAAAGACGCCAAATAGCAAAGCGACTTTGAGAAAAACAAAAGCTGATGGAAATCGGGGGCTACTGTGGAGCTAGAGTAATCACAACAGACACACAGACCAGGGACAGCAGAGGGCCCAGGAACAAGCCCGCACCCACAAGGGTGGCCAAGAGTGCACGCCCGCTGGGAAGAGAGGCCTGCTGGGAAGGGAGCTCTCTTCAAAAACAGGTGGGAAACTGTCAGTCCCGGGTAAGGAGGAAACCCAACCTTGTCTTATACCAAGTACAAAATCACCCTGAAGTGGATTAAAGACTTCAGTTCTATTTGATTTGAGTAGAAAATAAGCTCCTTTTAAATAACACATCAAAATGTGGGAATTTTTGGTCAGTTTCCTGGACAGTCCCTTGTACAGCCAGCCTGGGCTGGAGCCCCAGGGACAGCAGGGCCCGTAGAGGGAGCTGGCATGGCCTCAGTAGCAATCAGCCTCATTCTCCTCCAGTATGTCTACAGTGGCCAGCATGTCCTGCAGGAGGGACTGTGGGCTCTTCTCCACATGGTCACTACTCTCAGCCAGCCTGCCCTGAAGGCCCTCCAGATCTATGGACCTCAGGATAGCCAGCATAGCCTCGGGCTGTGGGTCCCCCAGGGACTGGCCCTGGTCACCTGCCTGCCACCTCTGTAGCGCAGCCTCCACGGAGTCCAAGCAGGGGTTGTCCCCAGTTTCCTGCATGCTAGCATAGGGAGCAGTTTTGTCTCTCAGGAAGAGGAGGAGGTCGCAGGCCTTTTGGGCCACAGGTCGGTCACAGTCAAACAAGGCACGAAAGGCAAACTCAAAAAGCCAAGGCTGGCAGAGATTCCGCAGAACCTCAGGGCGTAGGCCAGGCAAGGGGGCCACAGGCAGGGCCACTTCATAGGGACAATGGCCAGGCTGCCCCAGCTTCTGGGCCAGGAACACCTGTGCCAGCTCCAGGCCCTGCACCCGAACCTCCCAGTCCAGGTCCTGGCTCACCACCTGGAGCACAGTAGCCACAAACCGTTCTGTGTCCTGGGCTACATCAGCATGGCCGTCCCTCAGCCACTGGGTGAAGACCTGCACGACGGCCCTCCGTGGGAAGCCCTCTGAGTCTGCAGACAGAATGTGCAGGAACTCCTTGAGCAGGCCCTGCAGGCAGAGTGCGAGGAAAGACAGGGCTTGGGGAGGGCAGCACTCAGGGGACACAGAAGGAAGCCAGGGCTCGGTCTGGCCACACAGGCCCAGACCACATGCTGCTCTGGCTCCCTCAAGTGACACACCCTGGCACACACTGCCCTTCAGCTCACCTGTCACTTGCTCATCTGACAAAGGGTTCTAAGAGGCAGGGGTGCTAAGAAGAATGTGGGTGCCGTTCCCGGCTCCTCATGGCTCCTCATGCCAGCACTGCCCCCAGAAGCAGCTGCTATAGGCCTGGCTAGCTGGCCACACACCACTGGACATGCAGACAACTACCAATGGCTGCCCAGCATGGGCACACAGGGGAAGAACCCACTGCCTCCTACCTGCTCGGCCTCTGGGTGCTCAGGGCTGGCGAGGGGGGCCTGCAGGCCCTGGCTAGAGAGCTGAGCCATGGCAGTCACTGCGCTTGCTCGGACGTAACTCTCAGGGTCTCGGAGAAGCTGCTGGGTGAGTGCGGGTGCCTCTGAAGAGAGGAGCGCCTGTCTGAAGTCAGCCTGCCCTGGGGGACAAACACCCACAGCAGCTATGATCATGGGCTGAGCCCCAGGTTCCCACCCTTCATCTCCCAAAGGCAGCCTAAGTGGTCAGGGTCCCACAGCCAGTGGACATGGGGGCCTTCTTTTCACCACGTGCTCACCTCCCCAGTGTCTGCTCAGATTTGTGATGAACTCCAGGGCCGAGTCCCTCACCTCCCAGCAGGGGCTGCACAGGCGCTTCTGCAGCACGGAGAACAGCTCTGGGGCAGGAAGGGTGGTCAGAGTGGCTTCCAGTCCCACTCACCCTGCCCTTGGGCCCAGATGGACCTTCCTGCCCAGCCCCCAGATGCCTCCACCCTGCAACTCTTGGCTCAGTGTACCCCTGCGGGGGGCTGGGGTTACCTCCAAGGAACAGCGGGATGTGGGGGCCAAAATCAGAGCAGCCGGGGGTCTTGGGTGAGCTCAGGAGCCACCCGAGCGTGGCCTGGAAGGCCTTCTTCAGAACCTAGAGCAGGCAGGGCAGGGCAGGCCGCAGGGCAGCAGGGTGAGCCACCGCCCACCAGCCTGCACCACGCTGCCCCTGCCTGGAGGCAGAAGCACAGCAGGTAAGCCAGGACAAGCTTCCCGGACCACGAGGGACAGGAGGCGGGCAGCCCTCATGTGGAGCCCTGCCTGGGGTAATGGATTTCTCTATGAAGCCAAGAAAAACTATCCAGGATCCCTTTCCCTTAAAGCCCCAAGAACTGGCCCCCTCCACCGCCCTTCCTCCAAATCTGCCCACTGTGCCCAGTGGCACACGATCAAATCTGTACCTAAAGAAATGGGTACACTTATAAGAATTTGGACTCTAAGCATAGGGGCCACCTTGGCTCAATTCCCTTTTCTCAGAAAGAATTCCCTACAGGAAGATTGGATCATCCCCCTGGCTCGCCACAGCCCTAAGAGCCCCCTCACACGTAAGCTTCACCAACACCAGGTCCTGGGCCCAAACACCACGCAGCCGCCTGCCCACAAAGTTCACTGTGAGCAGCCCCTCTGTGGGCCCAGGCGAGGCCCCATTCCAACAGGCCTGCACAGGGGGAGCACTAGCTCTGCCTGCCTCCCAGAACCCGGTGCCTGTACCGTGGGGCTGGAGTCAGGGCTCTCGAGATACTCCAAGAGGATGGCAAACACCTGTGGCACCAATTCCTGGGGACCTACGACAGATATGAACGGGTGAATCACCCCAACTCCCTCCCTGGGAGCCACCATCTCCCACCCACTCCAGCAGGGAGCGTGCAAATCCAAGCCTTGGCAAAGCAGGGAAGGGCAGCTGCGCACAGGCTGTACAGGGCCTCAGCAGCCCTGGGAGACACAGCAGCTCCTGCGAGACTCGGCAGAAAGCAAAGGCACACAGAGGAAACAATGTCACTCACTTGTCCCCTGAGACAGTGTCCCCAGAAAGTCAAGGGCTGCTCGCTGGACCCGGAGGCAGCCTGCCAGGGTCCCACAGAGGCGGCCCCCAACACTAGAGCTGGGGGTAGCTGAGCCATCGCAAAGTCGCAGTATGGTCACTACAGCTTCCAAAAGGGGCGCCTGGGGCCAGGGTGAGGGGCGCTGGGGCTACAGAGAGAAAGAGAGGGTCAGCAGAGGCCATATGTCCTGCTGCCTGTAGGGACACAGGCCAGGGTCACACGTACCAGTGGCTGCAGCTCCTCCAGGTGAGCCAGAGTCTGGCACAGGAGCCCTGCACAGGCTGACTTGGAGGACAGGAATGCATCCACCGTCAGGGAGCCACCCACAGTCCCATCCAGAAAGCCTGCAACCCAAACCAGGAACAGCTCCCTTGAAGTGGTCATTGCCCAAAGCAGAGGCCAGGGCCCAGGTTCAGAGCTGCAGCACATCCAAGGATGCTGGCCCACGCCCTGGCCACCTTCACACAGCAGGGGGCCAGCATGTGAGCAAAGCTGGGCTCGTGGAAGCTGGGTACCCACTGCTCATCATCCTTCCCTTAACCCCAGACCTGGCCAGGGACACAAGTTCCACCCTCCCCACACTACGAAGCATACCTGGAGACCCAGGAGCCTGAACGGTGGCCTTCAGGACACAGGCCAGGGGCTGGAGGAGGACTCCAAAGGCCTGAGTCCTCAGTGCCTGTGGACTGGAGACAGAAGACCCAGTGAAGGCTGCTGCCCCAGCCCCATGGCAAATCAGTACAAGGTGGAGGCTGGACACAGCCTGAGAAACAGCCTCTCCTCAGGTCACTAGCCAGGGGACTCCACGGATGAAGGTAAGGGTCAGGGTCAATCCTGACCAAGACCAACAGGGCTTGGCTCTGGCATCCTCAGGAGCAGCCACTGGGTTTCTGAGGCCGTGGCCCAGAAGGGCTGTCTGGTCAGGGTAACGGGGAGGCCCTGCCTCTAGGAGGCAGTGCCCAGGTGTGCTCCATCTTACATGCAGAGTGCCTGCTCCTTCACTCGTCTGTTTTCTTCCCTGACTATCTAGACATCACACTCCAGACCCTCATACTCCTAGCCCTTCTGGGAGGGTGCTATGCCCATCAGCACCCCCAATGTAAGCCCACTGGGGAAACTGGAAGGCCTTCTGCATCCCTTTCCTCTCAAATCCCTGGCCCGCTCTGTGGTGTACCCCCATGGGGCTACAGGAGCTCTCAGAATCAGCTTCATCTGAGGATCTTCTAAAGCTTTTGTTTGAAATAATCCTTCTGTTGCTAAAGAAAGCACAGCTGCCATCAGTTGTGCCAATGCCTGCACCTGCCCCTGGCTTGCCCTGCCAGGCCTGCTGCTCTCTCTGGCTCCCAAGGTTCCCTGACCACAAGCACCATGGTCTTGTCCTCTCTGCCCAGCTCCCAGTGCCCCTGCTTGGCACAAAGCAATGCTAATCATACCAGTGTTGGAGTTTCAGTGTCCCTAAGGCCAGAGTTCCAGCTTGAGTGGGGCTCAGACGGGTCAGAGTCTGAGCTACCGTCTCCCACAGGCCACAGTCTGCAGAACTGAACACAGGAGAACTGCAGAGGACCCCAGAGAGAGAAAATCACTTCTCCATCCTCTCAAGAGCCCCATGGTACCCATTCGGGACTGCCATAGCCCCCGGCTGAGGTGCCCGGGCCCTACAGCTCTCAGAGGTGAAGGTGTCAGAGCCCTCCCCAGGGGTGCTCCCTTCAAGACAGCATTCTGTGGGGAGGGTGGCAACTCCATCTCTGGCTGCCAATGACATACTCTCAGGTGTAGCAGCTATTCCAAGACTTCCTAGGGCAGCCACCTCCCACACCTAGAGCCCCCACCAGCCACGTCCCAGGGACCTGACCGGGCCACGCTGAGGAGGAGATCAACAAGTGAGTGTCCAGCTGGAATGGGGTCTCTCTCAAGCAGGCAGGCCACGAGGGGACGCAGCTGCTCCCAGAGAACCTCTGTCCAGGGACTATGGCAGCGTCCAAAGGTGGTGGTCAGGACGTTCAGGGCTTGAGTGACCTGTGGGGCAGCTGTGGAGCACAAGGACTCTTCCACGTGGCTCACAATCTTCTGGGCACACGCGGGCCAGGCCCCGCCCTGCAGGCCACGGTGCTCTACAGCTTCACCTCGCATAGACAAGGCCAGTACGTGCACGAGGAGCTGGCTGGCGGCCGAAGCCACAAATAGGCTTGCATCTCCCTGCAGGGAGAAGACGGTGTCAACTGCACCTGGGAGTTGAGGGAATGAAACGGGTCAATCCAGAGGTAGAGGGTAGAGAACAACTTTTATAACATACTTTAGAGCCCCAGGAAAAATAGCCTGAGTCACACAAACACCAGGAAGCCCCGGACTGCAGTCCTAGGGGATGAGCAAGCCACCTGCCCAGGTCTGAGCCCATAGAGGCTCCTGATTATTTCTAATTAGTTTCAAAGAGTGGCTCCTGGGGTCTAGCCTAGGAGCCAAGGACATGAACGTCCCTGTGGTTACTGTGAGCTCAATGCAGCAACCCTGGGCCACCACCACTCCCACAAGTGAAAAGGCCAGGCTCAGTGAGGTGCAGGGGCTCCCTGGGGTCCCACCGCTGGGGCATGCCAAGGCCCTGCAGGTGGGACAGGCAGGGCAGGCCACACTTACCACTGTCAGCCAGGAAGTGCAGGGCGCTGGGGTGCCGTGCCAAGGAGCTCAGGCCCTGGATCCAGCCACTGCGCACCGTGGGGACAGTCCAGGCTGCCCAGCCCAGGGTTCCTGCCTCCCCAAAGAGCCCCAGCAGCAACTCCCCCTGCTGGGAAGCAAAGGAGGAGGTGGGTGCTTGGCAAGTTTCCAGGGATTTGGGGCAGATGGGAGATGGGTTTTCTGTTTTTCAGGACTGAATGAGGCAGTGTCAGAGGGCACTTTTACACCAGCTGCCAATAAGCTGTGCTTCCAGGAGAGGTGGACTGCTCCTGTGACCAGCAAGTGGGGTCCCAGCCCAGCCAGCTCCACCTCTCTGGAGTGAGAGCTTCAGGGGAAGGAAGAACAGGATTTCAACTAAGGTCTATCACTCCTGTCCTCTTGAGACATCACACCCCCAAAACAGCACCAGACCATCCTCAAAGGTCTGCCCCTCACCATGATCTTCTGGGCTCAGAAGCCCTGACACCTCCTGTAGCCTGCCAAGCTCCTGAATCTCCACCTGCTCCGTTCTCTGGGGTCCCGCACCCTGACATTTTTAGCCCTCCTTAATGCCCCAGCACACCTGATAAATAAGACCACTCCCAGTTTGGACTACCCCTGCACCTGTTCAAACCCTGCCAACCCAGGATCCCAGTCTTGCTCCCACAAAGTTGACTAGGTTCCTGCTGAACCACCATCTGCCATGGACCTTCCTCTGTATCCTAACACGCTGTCCTACATGTCCTGCCCACATGATAAGAGTCCTGCCACCACTGGATCTCAGCAGCCTACAGGGAAGACCTGATGCTGACTCACCAAAGAGGATACCCTAACCAGTCTGGCCACTCCCTGAGCCCCTGGTCCCAACTACAGGATGGCTGTCAGTCATGCCCACCCAAGCCTGGGGCTTCCCAACCAGCTGCTGCCTACCCTGCTGGGGCAGGAAATCCTTCACTCTTCACAAGGGAGGGACAGAGGAGCCTCAGGACACGTTTCTGACTGTGCAGCAGGTGGAAGCCTTGCCAATGTTCTCTTGGCCCTTCTCTAAATTCAACTCCAGCATAGTGCCCCTCACCACTGTGCAGCCATGGCCATGTTAGGACCCCACTTCAAGCCCAAGGTGCACCCTCAACTGAGGGCCTGCAATGAACAGGTTGTGTGCCTTGACCCTGCACACAAGGAACCAACTACCAGAGACTGGAGGCCAGTCAGCAGCCTCTCAGTCCTCAAGGCCACCTCTGGTCTTGGAACGAGAAAGAGATGGAGAAACACTCAGGAAATGATGGGGAGGACAAGTCACTGCTTGAAAGTGAAAGATGGGGGCTGTGCAAGGCCCTGTGTTCATTCCCCAGCACTACAGCAGGGGGAAAAAGGAAATATTTGCAATTGAAAATTCACTTCCAGAGCCGGGTGTGGTGCCGCACACCTGTAATCCCAGCACTTAGGGAGGCTGAGACAGGAGAATCGTGAGTTCAAAGCCAGCCTCAGCAATGGCGAGGCGCTAAGCAACTCAGTGAGACCCTGTCTCTAAATAAAACGCAAAATAGGGCTGGGGTGTGGCTCAGTGGTCGAGTGCCCCTGAGTTCAATCCCCAGTACCAAAAAATTTAAAAAAAAAAAAGAAAATTCACTTTCAGGCATGTGGTGGAACACATCATTGGGGTATCTAGACTCTTTAGGGTCCAATATGAGCTCCCCAGCTCTGCAGAGACCTGACAGTGACCCAGGGTTGTTTCTTTATCTAGAAAGTAAAGAAGAATCTGGACCCACAGATGGGTCAGGGCTCCTGAGGAAGTGACTCTACAAACTCTAAAGTGCTCTCCATGAATAGAGGTGGGCTGTGAAGATGACTCTACAAACTCTCTATAGTGCCTTATGTAAATGGAGGCAGATTGTACATGAGAATGACAACACAGTCCTGACCTGACACGCATTTCATGGCAGGAGAGGTGCCCAAGAACATTCTAGAAAGCCTGACCCATGGCAAGATGCTGCTTGGCTAGGATTGTACAATCTGCAGCTGAATTAGGGCACCAATAAATGGCAACCTAATGGTACCAGTATATATGTCTCTCTCTCTCTCCATGTGACTCCCAAAAGGCACAATATCCCCAGAACTCTTGGCACAGGGGACAGGAGAACATGGCTTTGCCTTTACATGCCCTCATGGGAGTCTGAAGTGCCAGGAGGCTGATGTCAAGTGTCTGCCTCAGGGCACGTGGCTCTGGGGCGGTCTACTCTCATGCCTCTTGCATGCAGACACTCTCACTACTCATTTGCCAGCCAGGTATGCAGGTGCAGGCTCTGCCATCTCACGGAATCTCCGCAGCACCCTCTGAGATAGGCCTAAGTCTTACCTGACGTGGGAAGGAGCTAGGGCTCAGGAATTTGGCAAGACATGCAACAGTTCAGAGCTGAGAGCCAGTCTTAGTTCTGCCTGATTCCAAAACATTCCCTCCTGAGTCTCAATTTCTGGTGAATTTTTCCAAGGGGAATGACACCTGGGGTAAAGACACTAGAGCAGGGCCAGCCTCTGAAAAGTGCGCATTGAGAAGGCCTCTGGGATCTCCATAAGTCATGTGGGCAGGCAGGCCCAGGCTCACCTGAAGGTACTGGAAGCAATCTTCCTGGGCTGCAAATGTCCCAGCAAGGCGTAGGGCAAAGGAGAGGACTCTGGGGCTCACATCCTGCGGTCTTAGTACATGAGACAGTAGCTCTACCAGGCAGGGGTTCTCCTGTAGCAGCAGAAGGCTGGACTCTGTGGAGACAGACATAACCCTGTGGTCATGAGGGACACAGGTTACCACCCCAGATATGACTCCAAATTGAAGCAAGATGGATTTTACCTCCCAAAAGATTACTTGTGTCTGAAACAAACAGTGCTCCATGTAAGCAAGTACAATGGAATAGGCACTTGTCCCCAGACTCAGTCATAATACATGATCCAAAAGAACTGATAGGGTGAGGAAGATATTTTATATCTAGGGCTAGGAGCATCCTGGGGGTGGAGGAAGGACTACCAAAGAACTCCTTTCAGTCTGGTAGGAGGAAAGAAAGCAGAGTGAAGGGGAGGGAGCCAGGAATAACCGATAAACATGTAGGTGAGCCCAAAGAAGCGCTGAGCGCAAAACTAAATATACCCCAAAAATAAAGTTTATTAAAAATTAAGCTGCATGATCTATTTTTTTAAAATATTTTTTTAGTTGCAGTTGGATACAATATATTTTATTTATTTTTATGTGGTGCTGAGGATCGAACCCAGTGCCTCACGCATGCGAGGCAAGCGCTCTACCCACTGAGCCACAGTCCCAGCCCTGCATGATCTATTTTTAAAAACCTAAAAATAAATCATTATTGAAGAGTTCCAAAATAAGAAGCTAAAGCACTAGATAATAACATGGAGGAAAGGAGATCCAAAGCCAAAGTGAGATCCTTTAACTATCTGTACAGATTCCAATCAAACAATTTGGTGGGTTTTTGGTTTTTTGAGGTGGGGGTGGCGGGGTTGGTGGTACTGGGGATTGAACCCAGGGGTGCTCTACCACCAAGCTATATTCTCCAACCTTTTTTGAGTCAGGTTGTCACTAAGCTGCCCAAGCTGGCTCCAAACTTGTGCTCCTCCTGCCTCCAGAGTCACTGGGATTACAAGTGTGCACCACCACACTCAGCTTTAATTTGATTCTTTTTAAAAATACAAAAATTCAGGTTTCAAGTTAAATAACAATGTAAAGGTAATCACTAAAGAACTTAAACCTTTTTAAAGGTCTTATCAATCTGATGGAGGCACAAAAAGGGAGCCCTGGAAATGAACAGAAAAGAATGTGATGAAAGTAAGTTTGTTCAAATCTAAAAGCAACTGCAGCTAACAGGTTACATTTACATGTTAAAGAATTGCTCAGATTATATTTTTTTTTCTTTTTGCAGTGCTGTATATTAAACCTAGGGCCTTGAGCATGCTAGGCAAGCACTCTACCATGAGCTACATCCCTAGGCCTTTATTATTTATTTACCGGCATTAGGGATTTAAACCAGGGATGCTTTACCACTGACCTACATTCTCAGCCTTTTTATTTTTTATTTTGAGACAGGGCCTCACTAAATTGTTTAGGGGCTAAGTTGCTGAGGCTGGCCTTGAACATGCAATCCTCCTGCCTCAGCCTCCTGAGGTCCTGGAATTTCAGGCATGCACCACTACACCCAGCTTATTTTTTATTTTGAGACAGTCTTGCTAAATTTCCCAGTCTGGCCTTGAACTTGCAATCTTCCTGCCTCAGCCTCCTGAGTAGCTGGGATTACCAGCATGTACCACTAGCTAAATTAAATACTTTAAAACTAGCAAAGACTGAAAGAAAATGCAAATGTCAACAATGGTTTAATTTTTCTTTTTATTCCCTTGTGCTTTTCAAGTCTTAAAAATTATGCACTACTTTCACAATCAGAAAGAAAACAAATCTGTCTTCTTAAAACAAACAAAAGCCAGGGCTGGGATTGTAGCTCAGTGGTAGAGCCTTTGCCTAGCATGTGTGAGGCACTGGGTTTGATTCTCAGCACCATATGTAAATGAATTAATAAAATGAAGGTCCGCTGACAATCTAAAAAAATATTTGGAAAAAACAAAAAAAAGCCAGACATGATGGTGCATGTCTGCAATTCCAGCAACTTAGGAGACTGAGGCAGGAGCATTATAAATTCGAGGTCAGTGTCAGCAATTTGGCAAGACTCTCAGCAACTTAATGAGACCCCGTCTCAAAAAAACAAGGAAGGGATGCTGGGGTTGTAGCTCAGTGGTAAGGACACCCTAGGTTCAATCCCTGGTACCAAAAATAAATAAATTTTTAAAAATTTAAAAGAAACAAAATGCAATGAAAACAAAATAGCTTGCCCATGCTCTCTGCAATCACCTAGTGTGATCTGAACAGGGGATGCCTGAATCACAGCTGGCCTATGAATATGCTAAGAATTTCAAGCTCAGATTCTTAGGTTGTTGCCTTGGACCTCAGCCTGGCTTGTCCCCAGTCAGCTTCCCAGAGTCTCTCTAGGAAGTGAAAGATTCCAGATAGCCAGGAGAACCCCAGGCACCTTGTCCCATGCACTAAACCATCCTCCAGCCTTTGGCCAACAGCAGCACTTTATCTTACCTGCCTCTGTCACCGTTTTAAACCAGTCCAGCAGCTTCTCCAAACAGGTGTCATCTACCACTGGCTGTCTGGGATCTGCCAGAACAGCACACAGAGCTGGGAGGAGACGGGAGCATTCAGGGTCCATGATCCTCAAGGGTCCCTGCCAAAGGAAACATGAGGAACCTCATGCCTGGCTCCAGATGCCTAGTCACAGGCAGCCCATGAAGCCTACTAGGTGTGGGAGTAAGCCCTAGAACTTTCACCTCAGCTGTCCAGATAGTTATCAATACCAAGCTCAGTCTCAGGCGTTCAAGAGCACACAGAGCCCTGAGTCCTGGGGGGCGGTGCCAGGAAAAGAGAAATTGGCCTAAACCACAAGGTCTTGGTGCTCAAGGACTTTTAACTTTGGCTGTGATGGGATAGGAGACACAAATGCATGCTGATTTAACTGCAAGTGGGCCAGAGTCAAGGGCGGCTGAGAGTTCTAGAATCAGCCATGTGAGCAGCGGAATGTCTATCCTGGCCCTGGGTCCCAGGGTCTGTGCCCTCTGGTCAGCGGTTACAAGTAACAATCCAACGTTGGTGTGCGGAAAGGAAGGTGTGTCTGCCCCCTAAGACCGAGGTGTGAATTTGCGTGTCCCGCCCGGAATGTGACCCGGGTGTGTGTGGGCCCTGCCTGGACTGGGGCTTTCGCCTGTCAGTCCCCCGGCAGGCTGCGTCCGGGTAAGAGGCGCCCTCCCGCGACCGAGTCGGTTTTGGGCTGGAGGCCCGCGTCAGCGTGCTTGTGGCAGCTTCGCTGCGGGTCCCAGCCGCAAAGGGCCAATTTGGAAGCCACGGACGCGCGGGGACCGAGCCCAGGCCCGAGCACCTCGCCCGGTGCCGCTCTTGGCCAGCTCGGACCCCGCCCGCCAGCGGCCGCGGCCCCTTCCCCGCACGCACCTCACCCGCTCAAGCTCCGAGCGCCGACGCACGTCCCTCCCCTACGACGCCGGGACCCCGCCCCCACGTCCGCGCAGGCCCCGCCCCCGCGCCGCCGGGGCCCCGCCTTCAGACTGTGCCACTTGCCGGGTCCAAAGGAGAAAGAGGGTGGGACCGTAGACGTGAGGAACCGTGACAGCTCCAATAGGAGGTCGCACCGGTCGCCCAGAGGAGAGGGCTCAGACTTGACGAAGCGAGTTCAAGCTCAATGAAACTTGAGGAAGGCTGGCACCAAGCCTGTTGCTCGGATCTGTCACCCCCACCAGGACGCTCAGTGGTATATGCCTAAACATCCAGTGGACGTAGCGTCCCGGAGCGGGCCTCGGGGAGAAGGCAGCAGGCGGGTCCTAGCGAGTCCCGGTCGCGCGTTTGCGCCCCGCGGGAGGGGCGGAGCACGTGCCGGGAAGAGGCGCTTTGGTTCAGGAGCCACAGTCATTGGTTATGTGCCCTTCAGGTCTCAAAACTGGGTCCTCACGTGTGTACCAGAGGTCCTCACGTGTGTACCAGAGGCCGATGGATAAACAAGATTCATGTTCCCCTGGCGTCAGTTTTGCAGCAAGATTTTAAAGCGAATACTAGTTTTATGTTAGTAAATAGAAAGCAGAATTCCTATAGATGTTAAGATAAAAGTGAGACATTAAAAAATTTTTGGCTAGGGCTGGAGTTGTGGCTCCGTGGTAGAGCACTTGCCTAGCATGTGTGAGGCACTGGGTTCGATTATCAGCACCGCATATAAATAAAGGAATAAAATAAAGGCCCATCAACAACCAAAAATATCCAAAGTGCTTACCCCATCCAGTCAAAGTGGTTTGTTTGTTTAATTATTTTTGTATGTAAGTACCTTGACTCCTGCGGGGACCCTCCTCCCACACATAACTCCTAGGGTAATACGGATCATCCCTGAATTTAGATTCATGATAAAATGAGATGCTACTGGAGTACGGAATTCACCTGATTGGGTAGCTTTGGAGAAAGTAAAACGTAGAAGAGTATTGTGCTAGGGCTGGGGTTCTGGCTCAGTGGTAGAGCGCTTGTCTCGCATGCGTGAGTCACTGGGTTCAATCCTCAGCACCACATAAAAAATAAATAAATAAAGATATTGCGTCCATCTACAACTAAAAAAATTTAAAAAAAAAGAGCGTTGTGCTAAGTGCTTCGCTTAATATACTGGTAATTTTTTTTTTTTTTTTTTTTTTGGTACTGGAGATTGAACTCAGGGCCACTCGACCACTGAGCCACATCCCTAGCCCTATTTTGGGTTTTATGTAGAGACAGGTTCTCACTGAGTTGCTTAGCTCCTCGCCATTGCTTTAAACTCGCAATTCTCCTGTTTCAGCCTCCCAAAGTGCTGGGATTACAGCGTGAACCACCGCGCCCGGTTTATACTAGTAATCTTACAGTAGCCCCGGGAGTATGGGTACTAGTCACATCCCCTTAACATTCTAAATAGTTTTGGCTTCGTTTTCCCTCTAAGGTGAGGTTAGGACAGGTGTTGCTATCAAATGAATTATGAAAGGTTTTCAGAAGTTTTGGGGGGTCAGAATCACAGAGAAAAGATCATAGACATGCACTGTCTTTATCATTAAATGAGAAGTGCAGGAAGTTTGAGAAGCCCCAGGGTTGAGGGCAACAAAACCCTGGTATATCATGTGAACAATTCCTGGAAGTAATGAAAGCTCCCCACCCCATGCTGGGCATTGAACCCAGGGCACTCTACCACGGAGCTACATCTCTAGCTCTTTTTCTTTATTTTGAGACAGGGTCTTGCTAAATTACCCAGACTGGCTGGGATTATGGGGGTGTGTCACCATGCCTGGTGCAAATGGAAGTTTTTACACGAACTGTTAACTGTTAGCTTCTATTTTAGGAGTGCTTACCATAAGCAGGCACTGTGCTGAGTTTTGTTTCCTCTTTTGATACTAAATAAATAAATTCCCTGAAATCATTGCCATTTTGCAGACAAGAAGACAGCAGTGAGTCTCCAAACCTTGACCTTTCTACCACTAACCAGCTTGGACTCCTCCGCTTGAGGGAAGGCAGCATTGAAAACACAAAGCAGCCCGCTCCCTTTGTTACACAGATGGGGAAACTGAGAGGGAAAAGGATCACATTCACAGTTTGGGATGGTGGCCAGAACAGGGGAACTAGCAACCAGCGAAGCATACCCAGTCTGTTCATCCATCCATCCCAAAATCACAACAGAACCACACTGCCCTCACTACGGAGCAGGTTACTGTTCTCAACACTGAACACACTGACTCATTTGAGCCTCACAGCCCTTTTCTCACTCTCCCTCTGAGGCAGAGGCCGAGGTCATCGGACTCCTGGCATCAAATGTCTATTTGTTTAAAAAAAAAAAAAAGGTCTATTTACTGAATAATTGCTTCCTGCCAGACCCTGTTCCAGAGAGAACACAGAGCCACTGTCAGAAGCTTCCAGTCCAGACACTGCATGTTCTTATAGATAAGTGTCAGATTGCTAGGAAAATAAAGCAGGGAGAGGGAACGGAGGAGATGTAGACAGGGGCAGACGGCCTTGGAGGCCTGTGTAGAGATAGGAAACCACGCTTGCCAATAACACGAACGGTGCAGCCCAACTATCCTAAGCACTTTCAGAACTGCCCAGACAAGCCTGCCTTTCCGTATTAACTTGATAAATACGCGTTCCTGATTAATCCTCCTCTTGCTGTTCCTACGGGGAGAGATGCAGGCGTGAAGCCTCCGAGGAACTACAGCAAGGATGCATGCTGAAGCTGAGCGCGACTCTGCCCATCTCCACGCAGTGGAGCCGGCAACTCCGGGAGCGATCCCGGTCGGCCCGCCGCCTCTGCGCGCGCGCGCATAAGGTCGCCCCGCTCGTGGGGTGCGGCCACATCCGGGGCCCGCGGCGTGGCGCGGTTGCCATGGCAGCGGGCGGCCAGGCGGGCCGCGGACCTGGATCGCCGTGCCGAGTGCTGCGGCGGCCCGGCAGCGCCGCAGCCATGAGCCTGGGCCCGGTGGAGGCGGCCTCTGAGACGGTAAGCGCGCGCTGCCTCCAGAGGCAGTGAGCGGCGGGCGATTGTTACCGCACAGGAGCCCACACGTCGCGGGTCCTCTGCCCGGCCCCGCCCGCCCATCCGCCGAGCCGCCGCTTCCAGGGAGCCCTCCGGGACTGCGCCTCCCGCGTGCTGCGAGTCTGCGGCCGCGGTCCCCGGTGAGGAGTGCCCCGCGCCGGTGCCTTGGGCGACCGCGGGCGAGGGAGGAAGCTCTGGGCAGCCACTGGCCCCACGGTCGGAGGGCTTCCCGGAGGAGGAGGAGGTGGGCCACCCTTCACCTGGGCCGAGTGGACTCACCCCACGTGCTGGAGACTAAGGGGCTGAGCCGCATTACCACGAGGGCAGAGGGGTCCAGGGATGAGGCGGTAGCCAACGACTAAGACCCTACCGAAAGGTGCAGAGTGCCTCAGTTTCCTGCAAAACTGAGGGCTTCCCAAGTGTCGTTCCTGCCTCTATTCTCTCGGCTCGCAAAGAGAGAGGGCACAAGTTTAGCAGGTGCTGAGGCCCCGAGGTGAGGTCGGGGTGAGGAAGGTTCGGAAGCGGGCCTGAGCTATGTGCAGAAACTGGGGTTCCATCGAGGGCACTGGCAAGCCCATGGAAGGTTCCACCTAATGCAGGGCTCTGAAGGCTGCCCAGAGCTCACCCAAGATGGGGTCTGGTGCTGCTGGGCATTCTGCCGGTCCCTCAGGCACCCCAGGTCCTGCCCCATCTGGGGGGCCTGCCTGTGTGTAGGACCCTCAAGTTACTGCTGCGATTTTCTTTTTTAATTAATTAATTAATTAATTGTTGGGGTGCTGGAATGAAACCCAGAACCTTCTGCACACTAGGCAAAACCTCTACCACTGAGCTCTATCACCAACCTTCCCTCTTTCAACTTTAGGAACTGCTTAAATTAGATTATTAAAAATTGTTCATACCCTTTATAGGGCATTTGGAAAGTTACCATAACCTGGCCACCTACAGAAAACCGGTTAACATTTGGTGTATTTTCCTCAAATATTTTCCTAATGCATCTTTCTTCTAAACATTTTTAAAAACTGATACACACACACACAGATAGATAGACACACATACGTGGTTTTGTGACCTTTGCTGTTTGTTAACATTTCCCGGATCCATACATTTTTAGGAACATGATTTTTAAAATTCTAGCCCTGTTGTTTTCATCTATTTGTTTATTTTTACTCCTTTGGGTCTCAGGGTTTGTTTGTTTTCAGTTGAAGATGGACACAATACCTTTATTTTATTTATTTATTTTTTAATGTGGTGCTGGGGATCAAACCCAGTGCCTCATGCATGCCAGGCAAGCGCTCTACCACTGAGCCCCAACCCCAGCCCCCTCGGTTTCAGTTTTTGCTATTAGATGCAATGTTGCTATAAATCTTGCTATACTAAACATTTATTAAGCACCTTTTATGTGTCAGGCCCTGCCCTAGGCTCAAAGTACACAGAGCTTACAATCGACCAGGTGCCTTGGTTTTTTTGTTTGTTTGTTTTTAGTTGTAGATGGACACAATCCTTTATTTTATTTCTTTATTTTTATGTGGTGCTGAGGATCGAACCCAGTGCCTCACACGTGCTAGGCAAGCGCTCTACCCACTGAGCCACAGCCCCAGGTGCCTTGGTTTTGAGGAATTCAGTCTGGAAAATGCTCAGGCTCCAGCCCGAACTTCCTAGGCTTGTTGTTTTCCCACTAAGCTTGGATCTGCTTTCCTAAACCAGTCAAGACCCTCTTGAGAGCAGAGACTGTCAGGTCCCCTCTTTCCCCAGCCCTGGGAACAGAGCGCCTCTGGCCATGCTTATGAGCCCTTAAGAAGCCTACTGAGTGTGTGGTTGCTCACCCACCTGGCTGTCAGCAGGCTTGCTGACCACAGTGCATACTGTCAGGGTGAAGACCTGATGGCCAGTGGCTTCAGAGCCAGCACTTTGGAAGGGTTCACAGTTTCCCAAGATGAACAGAGAAGTGGTGGGCATTCCTGTCCGGCAGATTCCATGCTGTGTGCTCTGGACTCAGGGCCCTGCTCCTGAGCTCTCACTCCAGCCTGCAGTAGGGTGCCAGACTCAGCAGGGACACCACCGAGGTCCTGGCGCCATGGGGTGGGCCATGCTGGCCGTGTGCAGCATCAGATGGCCATGCACATTATCAAATGGCTACTTTGTTTCGTACATAAGATCCAGCAGATAGAATTCTCAGAACTCTGGGGTTGAAACAGGAGATGTGCCAAGGGCCTGGGTAGGTTGACCTGCGGAGTTCTAAACTGCTATAAGGAATCCTTTCCTCTGTAAATTAGAGACCATTGAAGACATTTATTTGCCTTCTTCCATCTAAATGAAATGGAGGTTTTCAGATTCACTCACATTATTAGTCTCCTGTTTCATCCACATACTTGATTAGGACTGGCCATGAGGACTGGCAAATGGCACAAGACCATGAATAGCTTATGTCCGTTTGGGCTCAGTCTGGGTGGCTAGGCCTCTGTACCTCATTTAACTTCACATGTTTTTTTGACATATAGATGTTTAATCCGCTTGAAATTATTTTGGCATATGGTGAAAGGTAAATCCAACAGTTTTTCCCCAGATAGACAGCCGGTTTTCCTAACCTCACATAGATTAACTCATTTTTTTCTAAAATATCTTACTGAAATATAATTCGCATGCCATAAAATTCACTCATTTAAAAAGTATAATTTCAATAGCTTTAGAGTACTTATAGAACATCTTTTCGTGTGACTAGTTATTTAAATATCTTCTTGGGAAAAATATATAAGCAGATCTTTTGTCTTTTTAAAAACTTGGGTTTTGGGCTGGGAATGTGGCTCAGTGGTAGGGCACTTGCCTAGCATGCACGGGCCCTGGGTTCAATCCCAGCACTGAAAAAAGAGAAGGGGGAGGGGTTTGTCTTTTTACTATTGAGCTGCAATTGTAAGAGTTCTTTAATCTGCATGCCAGTCTACTATCAGATACGTGATTTGCAGCTAATTTTTTACTTTCTTGCTGGCCTTATTTATTTTTTGCAGTACTAGCAATTGAACTCGAGGGTGCTCTACCACTGAGCTGCAGCCCCAGCCCTTGTTATTTCTTATTTTGAAATGGGCTCTCACTAAGTTGCTGAGGCTGACTTCAAACTTGCGATCTTCCTGCCTCTGTCTCCCAAGTATCTGGGATTATGGGTATGCGCCACTGCATCAGGCTAATTTTTAATTGATATAATAATTGTACATATTTTATATATTTTTTTTTTAAGTTGTAGATGGACACACTAACTTTCTTTTATTTATGTATCTTTTTGTGGTGCTGAAGATCAAACCCAGGGCCTCACACATGGTAGACAAGCACTCTGCCCCTGAGCTACAACTCCAGCCCATAATTGTACATATTTATGGGGTGTAGTGATACTTTGATACATGTGTACAATGTGTAATGATCAAAATAAGGTAATTAGCATACTCATGCTAATTTCTTTGGGAACATTTAAATTCCTCTCATTGGGACTAGGGCTATAGCTCAGTGGTAAGAGCGCTTGCCTAGCATGTGTAAGGCACTGGGTTCAATCCTCAGCATCACATAAATAAAAAACAAATAAAATAAAGGTATAAAAAATACAATAACATTAAAAAACATTTTAAAAATTCCTCTTGTTGCTATTTTGAAATATACAGCAAGTTATTGCTAACTATAATCACCCTACTGTGCTATATAATAGCACTAAATTCTTCTAACTTTTTATACCCCTTAACCAGCCCTTCTCCGTACCCCCTTAGAAGGTTTGTATTCACCTGAGGTCTTCATGTTCATATGGGCATTGCTGGCGTAAAAAGGCTCTGCTTTTGTTCCTTACAGTGGAAGAGTAGGCTATTGATAGGACCTTTTAAATACAGACACTTAACAGCTGTGTGAAATTATAACTTAAGTAAATTTTAATTTAAAAATCATTCACCTAAGGTGCTTTGGTTTTTTTTTGGTACCGGGGATTGAACTCAGGGGCACTCGGCCACTGAGCCACATCCCCAGCCCTATTTTGTGTTTTATGTAGTGACAGGGTCTCACTTGCTTAGCGCCTCACTGTTGCTGAGGCTGGCTTTGAACTTGGAATCCTCCTGCCTCAGCCTCCCAATCTACTGGGATTACAGGTGCGTGCTACCGTGGCCAACCCTAAGGTGTTTTCTAATTTCCATTTCCTCTTCAACTCTTTGCTTGTTTAGGAATGTGTTTAATTTCCACACATTTGTGAACTTCTGAATTGTTTTCTCTTGTTGATTTTTTTTTTTCATTTCCTTGTAGTTAGAAAACACACTCTGCGTGATTTCTGTCCCTGAACTTTTCTTGGAGCCTACCATGTGATTTGTGTTCACTGTGCTTGAGAAGATGGTGTGCTCTGTGGTGGGGAGGAATGTTCTGTGAATATCCATTACTTTATTGAGCTGTTCAAGTCTTTCTATTCCTTGTAGATCTTCTGTCTGTTGTTCCATTAGGAGCCTGGCCTTCCACGCTACAGAACTGCAAGGCACTTATTTTAAGGCTGACGCCCCTAGTTTTTAGTACTGGGTGGTCAGCAGCCCTGGAAAACTCGCCTTTGCCCCTTTCTCGGTGCTCTTCTGGCAGGTGTATGTGTGTGTGTTTGATGACTTCTCCGTCGGCTTCTCCAATTGCACAATCTCCACTGTTGTCTTCATACCGACTTGTTTTTGGGTTTTCTTAATCATCTCAGATCTGCTCTAAAGCTGAGCTCCAGTGACTTCTTCATTTTTGCTTATTATTCTTTTCAACTCCAGATTTTTCACCTGGCTCTCTTATTTTTTTAATTTTTTAATTTTGGTACCAGGGATTGAACCCAGGAGCACTTAACCCCTGAGTCATGTCCCAGCCCTTTTTTTATATATTATTTGAGACAAGGTCTCACTTAGTTGCTTAGGGCCTCACTAAGTTGCTGAGGCTGGCTTTGAACTTGTGATCCTCCTGCCTCAGCCTCCTGAGTCTCTGGGATTACAGGTGTGCTCCACCGCACCCGGCTCAACCACCTGATTCTCTTATAATGCCCACGTCCATGGTCTCTAAGACACCATGGGGTCACACATTCTTTAATTAGTTAGGCTTGGCCTCCTTTGGTTCTTAGAACTTCTTGTAATGGCTGTTGGACATCTGGCCTGCCAAGTCCAACAGCTGGGCCCCTTCAGAAGTACTTCCCATTGCCAGCTTTCCCCTGTGTGTTGGTCACTGTTTCCTGTTCCTTTTCATGTCTCATAACTCTTCTGTTGAAGCCTAGACATTTCCATCAGGTATTGTAGTGACTCTGGGTATGGATCCCCCTGCAGGGGTGGGTGTGGTTCTCATTTATTTGACTCGTGGTGCGGCTGGGCCTTCTCTCTGGAGTCTGTCCCTGCGTTGTGCAGCCTTTCATTTCCTGCTCAGGTTTCCCCCATTTTAATTCCTAGCTTAGCTACCTAGAGGTTGCCTTTGGGTCAGCAAAAGTCACTGGTTGGCCAAAGTTGTACTTGAGCCCGTGGCCATCTGGATTTTTTCATCTACCCTTGTGGCTATTTTCTCCTTGGAGTTCAGCAGGCCCCTCGGCAGACCGCTCCTTGGGGACGCTGGGGACTCACACACACAGGCTATCCACCCAGCTTCTCTGACTTTACTTGATATCTCTGATTCCCTGCCTGCTTTTCTAAATTGTACACATCATTTCAGTACACTTTGTTCAAATTAAAACTTTATAATTGTTGTATGCTTCTTATACCTTTAAATGACAGCAGAAATCAAAATCGTGAATGATTCTTTAAAAGATTCTGATTGTTTGGAGTGCACTGTTCCCTGTGGCCCAGCTGAGGTCGTTCTGTGTTCTTAGGCTGGGCTCTACATGTTTAAGAGGAATGCAGGGTAAGCTGCAATGTCCACTCAGCTGCTCCTTGGTCGTGTGATAACATGGCCATGTGTGTCCAGTAAGGCCAAGCCGCCTGCCCAGTTGTTGCCGTCTGTGCTGCCCATCTGTAGGTAGCAGATCTCCTTGCCAGAGTGCAGTGCCCCATTGTGATGTTGGTGGCTCCTCCATGCCGGGCAGATCCTGAGACAGAGCCACCTGTGCCATCGAGCCTTACTAAGGGCCCTGTCCTAGCATACAGTACCAGTGCTACAGATTAGCCACATGCTTTTTTTTTCTTTCTTTTTTTAATATTTTTTAGTTATAGATGGTCCCAGTATCTTTATTTATTTTTATGTGGTGCTGAGGATCGAACCCAGTGCCTCACATGTGTGAGGCAAACACTCTGCCACTAAGCCATAACCCCAGCCCTAGCCACACACTTTTCTAAAGGGACATGCTTACATTCTGCTTTCTATCTGTTCAGGACCTGGACCTGTGTTAATGCAGGAAGCCTCCTGTCTTTGGCCAGCTCCCTTTCCTCTTGGCAGCCTCCTGCTCACACTGGCTGGTGGGCCTCATCACCCTCCCTGAGCCGGGCAGAGGCACTGGAACGGGCAGGCGCCTTCAGGGGCCCAAATGCCTTCTCTCGCACATGCGCATCTCAGAAGTGGTTTGGGTTTGGTTTGGTTTGGTGCAGGATTGAACCCAGGACCTACCACAGGCTGAGTGCCATTCTCAGCCCCTCGGAGTATGTTTCCTAGACCACGACTGACGTTCTTAGCAGGAGACATCACAGATTCATTGTGCTTTGATGCAAAGCTGAGTGAAAGAGTGTTTATACAGTGTGGGAAATGAAATACTTCGGTCAAGAACTCTCTCTGTGGAGAGCACACAGCAGTTCTCTAGGACATAGTGCGTCTAGCTTGGGGATGCAGAGCAGTTTTGCTGGCGGACTTTTTTTTTTTTTCCTGCTTCCCCCTCCCTCCCTTCTAATGAGTCTGAGCCAGCTGGCCACCTGGCTTAAGGAGTCCCAGAGTCCTGTGCCTTGCATTTACTGGATTCTGCTTTAGAAGCCACAGATGGGCTGTGTTCACTTTTGTGAACTGGACCATCAGGAACCGAGCCTCAAAGTGACCGTGCTTGCTTCTCTTCTTCCAGGGAGATGACAGTCTATCTGCAATTACCTTTGACTCAGACTTTGAGACGGTGAGTGTTAATCATGACTTGCAGCTGCTGCTTCTCTGCCCTTGCCCATGCTTCTCAGATGGTGATACGCCAAGTGCCACAGATGTCCTTAAGCCAGAATACAATCCTGGATGCTCCTTGGCGTTTGAAAAGTTTTGGTTCCTTAGTTGGATTTAAATAATTTAGATTATAATTTTAAAACTCTTTTCCAGAAATGATCCTGAGCGGAGTTCACCTGAGGCCAGTACCTGTCCTGCATCTGGTTTGGGCCTGTTCACTGCCCCCGATCCTCATGTGAGGAAGGTGGAGCTCACTGAGGCCAAGATAGCCTGACCAGCAGCAGGGCCTCTGGGGTGCCGGGAGCCAGCTGGGAAGGGACAGGGAATAGGCGGTGGGGCCCAGATGCCCGTGTGGTGTCCTAGTTGGCCTTTCTTAGTTTGTTTGCCACTGTACCAAGTGACAGAGGAAACCTGCTAACTGCTTGCTTAGAGACGAGCAAAAGAAGCTTGTCACTGTAGATGGTTCTAGCAAAGCAGTAGCATGTCAGGGCTGAGTGAACCAGCAAGCCTTGACTCCACTTTGGGGCACTGTCCCCATGAAGGACCTCTGAAAAGCTGAGGCGTGTCCTTCCATATCCTGGGGATGTGGGACCACAGGAGCCCCGAGAGGAGTAGCAACCCAAGCCTGCCCCTAGGTAGAGGTCAGCCTACCTCAGACATGGTGTCCGCTGTGTACATTGGAGGGGAAGCTGGGATGTTCCCCGTCTGGAGGAGGAAGATGAGTGTGAAGGGCAATGTCGTTTTCCCTGAGACACAGAACTGGCAGGGATCAGAACCAAATTTGCAACCAGTTCTGCCTTTGACGTCCCAGTTGTCACAGCAGACAGATCCACACATGGGGCTGTTCCTTCTGAGCCTGTCTTCCTCAGTGGGAGTTGCAGTTACTCAGGGTTTCGTCTCGCCAACCCTGCTGTGTGGACACAGGTGTGCACCAGTGCCCCACAACTGACCTCAGCGACTGCAGTGGGGGGCAGGGGTGGTAGAGAAGATGCCTTACCTGGGCTCGGCCTCAATATTGGAACAGGGCTCCACTGAGCTCATTTGCTCTTGTCCCCTCACACTGCCTGGGCCCTCTCTGCGCGTGGCAGGGCTCCATAACAGGAACCACTCGGGAAGCGCAGGAAGCTCAGCATGGTTTACATGACCTCTTCTTTCTTTCAGAAAGCAAGAAGGAAAGGTTCCCACAAGCCTCCCACATCACCAAGTGAGTATGAGCAGGCCTCTTTCCCCTCTGTCCCTGCTTTGACTCTGGAGTGTTTCCAAAATCTGCCTTTCCCGTGTCCCAGAGAAAGCAGAGGACATTTCTTTCCTTGTGCTGTGGCGTAGGTGAGACATGGTGGCTTTGGGACCTCAGGTGCATGTGCTCCTGGGGTCCCCACCCATCCTAGGCACCAAACTCTCAGGCTTCACCTCCTGAGTAGGGGCCTAGCCACTGTCCCACTGAGCCTCCCATGAGACATACACATTGTGGTCTATATTTTTTCTTCTTCTTTCTTTCTTTTTCTTGGTTTCTCAAAGCCAGAATGCTGCCAAAGTTAAAGGATTTTTTTTTTTTTGGTACTGGAGATGGAACTCAGGGCACTCAACCACTGAGCTGCATCCCCAGCCCTATTTTGTGTTTTATGTAGAGACAGGGTCTCACTGAGTTGCTTAGCACCTCGCTGTTGCTGAGGCTGGCTTTGAACTTGCGATTCTCCTGTCTCAGCCTTTCTAAGTGCTGGGAGTATAGGCTTGCGCCACCACGCCCAGCTAAGGATGTTTTTAAGTTAGGTTTCATTTCTTGAGCATCAAAGCTATTCGTCTGGGAAGTACTGAGAAGGTATGGACATTCTAAGGCAGAAGTTCACCTTTTTGTTCCTCTTCGGATTCCCTGGGCTCATTTTGCTGCCAGGGTTCTCTTCATCCTTAGCAGGATGAGAGCAGCTTCGTTCCCCTTTCACGGATGGCCTAGACGCAGCTCCTGTTGGGAAAACTGTGCCATAATGGGGCTGGTCCAGATGCAGCAGAGCCTCCTGATTTGTCTCTGTTGTTCTAACGTTGCTCTAGGACACAGTGACCTATGTGCTAGTCTCATGCACACAAATGTGGTAATGGAAGATGTAAAATCCTAGCCTGGCTTCTTTTGCTACCCATTGACCCATGGCCTTCCCTGACCTTATCATCTGTATATGTGTGTGTGTTTTATATATATTTATCGTGTGTTTTAAACACATTCAGTCATGTACATGATGTATTCAGAGAATACAAATGAAATTTCATGTGGACAGAGAAAACATGTACAAAGGTACATTCTCGTAAAGAACATATTGTATGTTACTACATATTAGAAAGAAATCATTTGGCAGTTTGGATTTTTAAGGTCTGTGTTAGTTTTTTTGTCACTATGACCAAAATACCCAAGAAGAACAGCTTAGAGGAGGAAGAGTTTTTTTTTGGCTCACGGTTCCAGATTCAGTTCATAGTGGGTCGACTCCATTGCTCTGGGCCCACCACGAGACAGAACATCTGGCAGAAAGGTGAGGTCAATGAGCGCTGCTCCACTCATGGCAGTCAGGAAGCAGAGGGGAAGGGACTACAGGGAAGCTGTACCCTCCCAGGGCACATCCTCAGTGGCCCACCTCTCCAGCCACCTGCCACTTGCAGTCAGTCCATTCAGACCAAGGTGGATGGATGAAGTCACAACTCTTATAATCTAATCATTTCACCTCTGAGTATTCTTGCATTAACAGGAGCTTTGGGGGACACCTCATGTCCAAATGATAACCATGTCCTTCCTGGGACAACATTGAGAATTGATATAAAAGTACAGGTGTTTGGGTTTTAAACCTTTTCATTTTAGAACCATTTTGTTCCAGTTCTTGGCTTGAAGGTAACTAAGGTAAACATCATTCACTGTTCTTATTGAATGTCAAGCATTTCAAGTGTTGGAAATCATCATAATCAAATTGTATTCATCTCAAGTTCTGTAAAGGTCAGGATTTTTTCTTTTATAGGATTCACATAGCCCAGAGCTCTTAGTGTGACCAGAGCCAGGGCTTTGCTGTACCTGGCAGTGTGGCCTCACCCTGTCTCTACCTGCTGCCTCCACTCTGCTCCTTCAGGACCTGAGTGCTTCCATCTGCCCCCTGGGCCCTGCCCTCAGCTCCCCCTGTGTTTTCCTCTCCCATAGTCCTCTGGGGCCCCTGGAGCACAGCTCACATAGCCCTCTCCCGCTGTTGGTTCAGCACATCTCAGTGCCAACAGGGCTCAGGGACACTGCCCCTGACTTGGATGGAGTCATGTCCTCCTAACCTTGCTCACGACCTGCTTTTCTGTTTGGGTGTGAAAGGCCATGACAGCAGGGGGCCTGTCTATCCCGTTCACTTAACAAGGCTCTTCATGAATGTTTAATGAGTGTGGGGGGGTGCTCTTTCCACAGTATTCTAGGTGCTGCTCTGTGAGGAGCCGCCCTGAGGCTCCCCTTCCTCCAGTCTGATTTTCAGGCACTATAAAACACCAGCATGCTCCCACCATCCTGATTTCATTTCTTCTTCTGCCCCAGCTTTTACCCACATGCGTGTGTTTTCCTGAAAAAAATCGTACTGTGGAATCCCTAACCTTCACTGATAAATCCTCATACCTTTAGAAGGGAAATGTAATTTGCAGGCCCTTTTCCTGATCACTAATTTACTTTTGTAAATGACAGTTTAAACAAACATTTAAAGTAAGAAAGGCCAACAGAATATCCCTGAGGGGGTATTGTGGCCCTGGTGTACCTGAAAAGGCATCCAGAGCAGAACATGCTTGGTTATAAGTTGTGAAGTCTTGGAAAAAATCTCATGTAAGCATAGTAGATTTAAATTTTCAGGACCTTCTACAGATATAAATTTCATTGCTATTTAAAATACATGTGGCTGGGCATGGTGATGCATACCTGTAATCCCAGGGGCTCAGGATACTGAGGCAGGAGGATCAAAAGTTCAAGGCCAACCTCAGCAATTTAGCAAGGCCCTAAGCAACTTAGCCCTATTTCAAAATAAAAAATAAAAAGAACTGGGGATGTACCTCAGTGGTAAAGCACCCCTGGGTTCAATCTCAGGATGAAAAAACAAAAAAAAATGCTTTCAACATTTTGATTAGAAAATCAAGAATGCCCTGGAGAAGTATAATTTTTCTCATTTCTTCTAGATACTTTACATGTTACATTGCAAATATTATTGCTATATCACTACAGAGCAAAATGAAAAATATTTAGTGTTAAATACAAAGGATGCAAAATTACATGGTCACTATGATTGTGACTATGTCAAAATATATACATATCTGAAAATTAGGACATTAAATATTATAATGTTAGAATTCTAATATTAATAGAATTTTATATTTTTAAGTTTCCAATTATTTTTCCTTTTTTTTTTAAATTTTTTTTTTTTTAGTTGTAGATGGACACAATGTCTTTATTTTATTGCTTTGTATGTGGTGCTGAGGATCGAACCCAGGGCCTCACGCATGCGAGGCAAGCGCTCTACTGCTGAGCTACAGTCCCAGCCCTCCAATTAATTTTTCTTTATAGTAAAAATTAAAAGAGAAATGTGAATGTATGTACATGTATAAAATAACTGTAAAGCTGGGTACACACCTCTAGCCCCAATTACTTGGGAGTCAGAGAGAGGTAGGATGACTTGAGCTCAGGAGTTCCATACCAACCTGGGCAACATAATATAAATAGCCATTTTAGAATTTTTGCCAGAATGTTTTTTATCTAGAACCAACATGCCCTTTGAATACTTTATGGTATCATTTTTGTTTTCTTTGCTCATGTGGTGGGGGTGTTGATAATTTCCAACTCTGAAACCATGTATTGTCTTTTTAGAATCACCCTATTACTCTAAGCCAAGAAAAGCAGCATCCTGGCGTTCTCTCAGGACAGTGGGGAACATGCCTCTGAGTGGCAGAATGTCCCTAACCCCACAGAAGCTCTGGCTGGGAGCTCCAAAGCAAGGTATGTGGTTGCTCCCATCATGGCCCTGCTGCTCAAGAGTAGGATTTTAGGGGCTGGGATTGTAGCTCAGCGGTAGAGCGCTTGCCTCGCATGCGTGGGGCCCTGGGTTCGATCCTCAGCACCACATACAAAGCAATAAAAAAATAAAGACATTGTGTCCATCTACAACTAAAAAAATATTAAAAAAAAAAAAAAGAGTAGGATTTTAGGAACTGCAGCAGAAGTTTGAGAAGGAGCTTTTGACGTCTTTGTTTGAATTGCATGGTCTTAGTCTTGTAGACACTGAGCATGCAGTCAGAGCTGTGTCATATGTAGATCTTGGATGATCTCCCTGGTTCTGTTCAAGTGACGCCGTAGCCTCTTGGTCTCTGGTTGTCTCCGTGCTGCTCAGTGACAGTGGTGTGTGGGAGCCAGCTCCTGCCAATTCCCAAGTCCAGCTGTTAAATTTTTAGGAGTTTTGTGGGCTGGGGAGTGTCACACAAGCAGCTTGAAATTGGGCATGGTGGGAATATTTACACCATGGAAATGGGCAAATGCTACAAACAGGGCTTTAGGGATTCATTTTGGAGATCTGATTATTAGACATCAGCACACCGTGGACAGCTGGTAGCACAGGGTGATGTAAACTTTCTTCAGCTTAGGAAGGTTGATGAGAGGCAAACCCTCAATTGTGTTTGCTTGTACCTGTCATATTAAATCCATGCACGCCCAAACCAGGAAATCAGGCCCAACCCCTGAACTCCAACCTCAGCTTGGAGCACACATGGACCCACCCTCCCCCAGCAGCACTCCCAACTGCCTGACCAAAGCTGTGAGAGCCAAGAGGTCAGACCTCAGGCATTCTGCCAGCTACGGTGAGCATGTTGGTGGTCAAGGGCATGAATAAGGAAAAGCAGAAAGGAAGCCTTTCGCAGCCAGGCTTCCATTGTGTCAGCCTCCCTAAACTTAGTCATATTTAAATTTCTTGTATAAACAGTATTAGAAACAAATATGCATGGCAAATAATAAAAAGCTTGAATCTCACCAAAAACAGTTGATTGTTTATGTCCCTGTAGTCCCCTCTTGTCCTCCACAAATCCTACTTCTTTCTGCAAGGGGGAGAACAGCTTGCAGGGCCTGGTAACAGCTGTCTTGCTGCTCCCCCTGTTGCTTTTGCTGGTTAGGAGTTACAGTTTAGTAGTCCAGATTTAACCCCTAACGTATTAAGGGGTCATATTAAAACCAAAGTAAACCAGGTTGGTGGTGCACACCTGCAGTCCCAACTACGCGGGGGGATGAGGCAGGAGGGTCACAAGTCTGAGGCCAGCCTGGACAACTTGGCAAGACCCTGTCTCAAAATAAAAAATAAAAATAAGAAAGAGCTGGGCATGTAGCTCAATGGTAGAGCACCCCTGGGCTCAGTCCCTACTACTGTGTGTATGGGGGGGAAGTAAGGTTGTACTAGTTTTGCCTTGGAATATGTACTAATGCTGTATATATTTGTTGTCTGATTTTTATCTGTTTGTTATTTAAAATCTAAGCCTATCACTTCTCCTTTTGTGACTCCTTTCCTTAATCCTTTTGCCATAACTAAACTCTGTGTTTATCTTTATTTTTCTTTTCTATATCATTACCATTTTTGTGTGTGCATTTCCTTGCTATTTTTGAAAGTACCATGATCAGAGTAAAAGTGAAAGTTTTTTGCTCTTCTTTTTTGTTTTCCTCTTAAAAGGATAATTTTATTAATTTTCAGGATTTTCTTAAGACATAGCCAAGAATTTTTTCTCCTTTCTGATGATTTCCTAAGAGGCTCGTGTGTCTTTCTCTAGGTCATGTCCCTGGGACTACTGTCTACAGAGAGAAAGAAGATATGTATGACGAGATTATTGAGTTGAAGAAGGTAGTAGTCTGTCTGCATCTTATTGACTTAGCAGGGCCAGCCTTCAATAACGGGTTCAAAATCAGTGTCAGTGCAGGGACAGCCTTCCTTAACAGTGGATTCAAAACCACCCAGGCGAACTGCGTCTTCAGGACTGCGTTTAGGCTGGCATGAGAGGGTAAGCAGGGCATTGGCAGCCAGCATGGCGAGCAGCGGGAGCATCTCACCTGAGCAACACAGCATGGCAAGGGAGCCTGAGCAGCCTGCTTAGGCAGCCTGTGCTGCTGGTCCAGAGAGAGCACTCAGGTTTTGTTCCTGTGATGATGAGAGCTGCCCAATAGTGAGCGGGCTGCCTGCAGAGCAAGCACACGCCCCACACACAGACATCTCAAGCAGAGGTCAGGCTGCTGTTGAAGGGTGACATAGGGACATGCCAACATTCCCATCTTGTTGGAAGACTATTCTAAATGGACCTGAGAGTCCTGACACTGAACGGCCGTGCTGCGGTGCTCTTTAGCACTCTGGGAGGGGTCCACTTGGCTAGAAATGACCACCAGTGTGGTCTCTGGGTAGAGTCAGCCTGGATTCCAGATTCAGAAAGAAGAGAATTGTTTTTTAACACTCCATCCTCAGGATCTTGGGCCTCAGTGTAGTTTCTCTACATAAGCAATGTCTCAGTTTTTTGTTAAAAACTCGGGATGGGATTGGGTACAGCTTAGTGGTAGTGTGCTACCTAGCATGTGCCAGGCTCTGGGCTCCATCCCCAAGACCACCAGTAAAAAATAGAGAGGGATATAATCACATCAATTTCATAGGCTTGTGGTGAGGGTGCGATGAAGTAGACCAGGAAAGCGCTTGATAGGCAGTAAGAGATCAGCAAGTTCTGGCCACTTTTTTAAAAATTTGAAATAATTACAGATCCTGGGATATGTTGTGTGGATAGTGTAGAGAGGTCACTGTCCCCTTCACTTGCCTCCTGTGGTTACGTTTCACAATTGCAACACAATATCCAAACCAGAAAATTGTCATTGGTACAACGTGTGAGTGTCCCATCCCAGGTGTAGATTCACAAAGTGGGTGTGTCCGTGTGTCATATCCCAGGTTTAGATTCTCAACTTGTGCATGTGGCTCTGCATCCTGTCCCAGGGAGAGGTCGTGGTGTGTGTTGTGGTTTTGTGTCCTGTCCCAAGTGGCAATCCACAGTGTGTGCTGTGGCTTTTTTTTTTTTCTTTAGTCATTACACACAAAGAAAAGTGATGTAGATCTCATGAGAACAAAGCTCCGGCGCTTGGAAGAGGAAAACAACAGAAAGGATAGGCAGATAGAGCAGCTTTTGGATCCAGGTCGAGTAAGTTCCTGACCTCATGGTGGACTCCTGCCTATAGTCACTGACTGCCACAGGGAGAGGGAGGCTGGGCTACACGTGGTCTTCATGTCTCAATCTGTTTACCACAGGGCCCAGATTTTGTTCGGACTCTGGCAGAGAAAAGACCCGATGCTGGTTGGGTGAGTAGTCTGGTTCCACAGAGAGCCTTCCACCAAGACTGTAGTTAAAGACAGGGGCATATGGCGAGATGCTGCTTCACCCCAAGAAGCACTTTTACCCCGAGAGTAGCTAAGCAGGGATGGGCACAGAGCTTTCTGGAATCATTCTCTATGGAGCCAAAGGGATTACAAGAAGATTGTTCAGGATTTATCAAGGGGAATGAGCAAGGCCCAAAAAACATCACAGAGCAAAATAGTCACAAGGGGCAACTTCCCCTATCACACCCAGACATACCTGTGCTTAACAAGTGTTCTAATTTAAAACAGAAACAAAGCAGCAATAAAACAAGGTCCTTAAGCAGATATAAACACCTCTCCTGTTGAATAATAACGCACAGTGAGTAGAAACGAAACAGTGCAGGGGACAGTGGGACCATGGGTTAATGCCGTGGCAACAAACAAGATAGCATTGGAGAAAAATGTGTTGTCACAAACTCAGAAGTCACGAAGTAAATTTTTTTCAAATGTGAAAGCTACAACTGGAAGAGATGAACTTTGGAGACTATTGAACACAAAGAATAAAATAATAGGGGGCTGGGATTGTGGCTCAGTGGTAGAGTGCTTGCCTCGCATGCGTGAGGCACTGGGTTCAATCCTCAGCACCACATAAAAATAAATAAATAAATAAGATATTGTGTCCATTTACAACTAAAAAAATATTAAAAAAAAAAGAATAAAATAATAGTGGACTTGATAACATGAAATTAAAATTTATATAAAAACCCATAAGGCCAAAACAATATAACAGGAGAGGGAAGGATATTCTTTTATTTATTTATTTGTTTGTTTGTTTGTGTATTTATTTTTGGTACTGGATGTTTTAACCCTGGGGCACTTTGGCATTGAGTCACATCCCCACCCCTTTTTGTTTTTTTATTTTGAAACAGGGCTCACTAAGTTGCTTAGAACCTCACTAAATTGCTGAGGCTGGCCTTGAATTTGCATTCTTCCTGCCTCAGCCTCCTGAGCCACTGAGATTACAGGCGTGCACCACTGCATCTGGTGGGAAGAATATTCTTTTTTTCTTTTTCTTTTTTTT
>PVHX01005427.1:0-18471 GCA_004024805.1 Geosciurus inauris | reverse complement strand
GCGCTCTACCACTGAGCCACAACCCCAGCCCATCAATACTATTTTTTGAGACAGGATCTCGCTAAGTTTTTTAGGGTCTTGCTAAATTGCTGATGCTGGCTTTGAACTTGCCTCAGCCTGAGATTATAGGCACGTGCCAGCATGCCCAGCGGAAAGGGTATTATTTTTTTTTTTGGTACTGGAGATTGAACTCAGGGGCACTCGACCACAGAGCCACATCCCAGCTGTATTTTGTGTTTTATGTAGAGACAGGGTCTCCCCGAGTTGCTTAGCGCACCGTTGCTGAGGCTGGCTTTGAACCTGAGATTCTCCTATCTCAGCCTTCTTAAGTGCTGGGATTACAGGCTTGCGCCACTGCACCTAGCTGGAAAGAATATTCTTGATCAATCCAACAGTTCTTTCTGGCTGGGCATGTTAGCACACATCTATAATCCCAGTGGCTCAGAAGGCTGACGCAGGAGGATTGCAGGTTCAAACCCAGCCTCAGCAATTTAGCAAGGCCCTCAGCAATTTAACAAGACCCTGTTTCAAAATAAAACTAAATAAATAGTTTATTTATTTAGGGCTGAGGATGTGGCTCAGTGGTAAAGCACCCCAAGTTCAATCCCCCAGTATCAAAAACAACAACATTGTTTTCTGTCCACAATATGCACAGAATCTGTACAAATCTCTAAAGGGAAAAGTAGTCTGTTCTGAAATATATATGTGTATATCATAGAAATATAATCCATTTAGCATAAATGAATAAAGCCTAGCTCTGTGCCTAGGACAGCACTAGATCAGTACTTCACAATGGTTGTGAATGAATCAATGTGTTTCTATAAGAAAATACTTTCTAGATAATAACACACTCCAAAGTTGCATAATTGTTTAATCTGCACATGTACATGATTTCATTTAACCTTTTGTAATGGGGACTTCAAGCCTGGTTTTTAAAATCAGGAAACTGAAGTTAAAAGATTTGCTCATGAGCCAGACACGGTGGTACATACCTATAATCCCAGCACTTAGGGAGGCTGAGACAGGAGAATTGCAAGTTCAAAGCCAGCCTCAGCAATGGCAAGGCGCTAAGCAACTCAGCGAGACCCTGTCTCTACATAAAACACAAAATAGGGCTGAGGATGTGGCTCAGTGGTTGAGTGCCCCTGAGTTCATTCTCCAGTACCAAAAAAAAAGAGAGAGATTTGCTCACATCGGGCTCCCAGCTGCCGGCTCTAAGCGCTATGAGGGCAGGCTGGTGTCGCTCCCCCGCTCTTCATCTCACCATCATCTCACGTACTTGAGTGAAGAAATTGTTTTAAATTGCTCTGAGTAAAACTTCACACCATAAAGCAACAAAAATAACACAAATGATCAAAACCAACATTGGCAGTTCTGACAAAAAACCAGGTGTCCTTGGGACTTGAACACAGCATGCCAAGCCGGCATGCTGTCTGAGCAGTGCTCGTCAAATCATGCCTGCCATTCATCTAACACTGCTCCTTAGGACTGTCTGGAGAAAGTGATCCAGTGTCGAGAGCCATTTGCACAATGACATTTACAGCTGCCCAGTTTGGCAGGAAATTTGAGGAAAGCCATTTAAGAAAACGTATTCACTTATTACTAAATTAAAATCTGATTTAAAAGTTGTCCATTCAAAAGAAAAGGATAGAGGGTGTGATCTCCCAAGGAGACACGAACAGAGAAGGAGGAAATGACCCAGTAGGGCAGCCTTCCTGCCCAGGTGGAGATAGGGGCCCCTGGGGACCTTCCAGGCAACCTGCTCCTCGGCCCTCTCACCCCACTGCGAAGACTGAGGTCACTCATTTAAAGCGACAGTGGCTTTAACATCCAGGCTAGAGGTGGCTTCCTTTGTTTAAAATAACTAACAGCACATCCTGCCCACTCTCCTAAGTGCACAGTGCTGGGGAATCAGGCCTGCCTTTGGGTGCTGACGGCTGGCCGCTGTGCTCCTGCCCCAGCTGGGCATCTCACTTTCCCTGTTGACTGCTTAGCCGTAGGCAGGGAGGGAGAAGACAGCGGGGCTTCTGTGGTCGCCGTGTGTAGCCTAGAAGACAGCAGCTAAGTGGGTGGATGCGGATGTGCCCTGATAGGGAAGAAGTGCAGAGTGCTGTGGGGTTACCTAGCAGGGACAACAGACTGGCCTGGGGGATGGACAGCTGAGCCTGTCGCTGGAGAGTGGGAGCCAAGCGGTTGGGAGATAGTGGCTGAGGTGGCGGCCTCTGTCGGCAGGTCATCAATGGGCTCAAGCAGAGGATCTTCAAGCTGGAGCAGCAGTGCAAGGAGAAGGACAGCACCATCAAGTACGCAGCCAGCCACGGGCCTTGGCGGGAGGGTCTGCAGGGTCCCGGCCCGGCCACCCTGGGCCACTGCAGCTGGCCATTCTCCCTTTTCCTTCCTTGTTGGGTTTGTTCTGCTTCTCGGTGCCACCCGCCTGCCGACCTCCATCCATGTCCCAGTTCCCACCCAAAATGAAGGGAGGTACTAGCTGCCCCTCTCTCTCTTTTCTTTAAATTTGCTTTCTCTCCAAATTTCATCAATGTTTTCCTGACTTATTTAAGAAGTGCTTTTCCCCCTGGGGTTCCTTGGAATGAATTTCCTAGATCTTGATACAGCCGGTGGCACACAAACCCTCCCCTGCCTCCTCTCAGCTGGGCACTGTCCCCCTAACGGATCTTGGTGTGGCTACCCACGCTTCTTTCCCTGTCTTTCTTTGCCAGTGTTGTTGGCTCAAAGAGATGGTCTTTCTTAGCTCTTCTTAGGTTCATTGAGGAAGCTAAGGCGGTGTGTTGTATCTCAAGTCTCATATTCATAGTTTCCTTTGTTTTATTTCTTGATAAACTTTGGCACCTAAGTGAACTGGTTGTTTGCTGGTTCTTCCGCATTTCAGAGTGCTGACTTGGCTTTCACCTCCACAAGTGCCTTTGCCTAAAGCCTACGGTCTGAGAGAACAAAATGACACAGTAACAGTACGAGGGGAGAAAACAATTCTCTTCTTAATAAAACTGGTCATTCTCCCCACCTGCCCCCAGAGATGGTCTGTCCTCTCCAACCTCGGAGGACTTTCTGCACCTAGTCTAAGGTTATAAAGGCAATTTTTTATTCTTTGGAGAAGAATGTCTCCTGGGAGTTTTCGACTCTTGGGTAGTAGTCTAACCCAGAGGGGCCCTTTCTGGTGTTAGGAATCTTCCCGTCAGTCGCAGCATGCCCCATTTGTTCAAGGCCAAAGCTGACTGAGGCCCATTCAGGCCTCTTCTCTCCCACCAGGTTCTCTTTATTTCTTTTCTTTTCTTTTCTTTTCTTTTTTTTCTGGTACCGAGGATTGAATCCAGGAGTGCTTAACCATTGAGCCATATCTCCAGCCCTTTTTTGATATTTTTGTATTTAGAGACAGGGTCTTGCTGAATTGCTTAGGGCCTCACTAAGTTGCTAAGGCTGGCTTTGAACTTGCAATCCTCCTGCTTCAGCCTCCTGAACTGCTAGGATTACAAACATGCACCACCATGCCCATCTCCTGCCAGATTCTCTTCTGAAGCCATGCCTTCTGGGAACTCCTGTTCCTCTGGCCCTGGGAAGTTTGGTATTGCCGTTTTAACTCTGAACTTGGGTTTCCAGCAAACTCCAGACTGACATGAAGACCACCAACTTGGAAGAGATGAGGATTGCCATGGACACTTACTACGAGGAGGTGCGTGCTCACTCTCTGTGGCATGTGGAAGCAGAGGGTGGCCATGGGCGTGAGGGGGAGTCTGCTGACCAGGTATGAACTGAGACCAGTGCCGGTCTCCTGCCTCCCGTAACATGAAAACGAGTCCCAGCAGCTTGGTTCTTGCTTCCTGCCCCGAAGCAGGGTCAGGAATCTGGTGAATTTCAGGGGGAAACTGTCCTGGCACTCCTGTATGTTTTTAACACATTGTAATTTGGCATTTCCAGATCCATCGCCTCCAGACTCTCTTGGCGAGTTCCGAAGTTGCAGGAAAGAAGTACGATAATGTGTGGAGTCACGTTTCCAGTGTTGTCTAACAGCAGGGTAGTCGCTGCCTGGAAACAGCAGCTCCTGCCCTAACTTAGCAGCAGTGCCCACTGCCCACACTGCTGCTGGTTAGAGTCAGTCTGCTTCCACTCAGGGGTTTGCAGATGTGCTCCTCATTCCTCCTTGTTGATAGCCGCACCCATTCAGCGCTCCACGCCTAAGTTATGTATGCTACACAGTAGCTTCCGGTTTAGAATTGAAAATGCTGTTTTTCTGTTGGGATTTTTTTTGAGACACTGGGGATTGAACCCAGGGGTGCTCTATTGAACCACACCTTGTAACCCTTTTTATTTTTTATTTTGAGATAGTCTAGTTCAGTTGCCCAGCCTGGCCTCAGATTTGTGATTATCCTGCCTCAGCCTTCCCAGTAGGTGGGATTATAGTCATGCACCACCATACCCAGCAGGAAAATGCTGTTTTTCAAAGCAGATCAACCTTACTAGGATTATTAGAGTCTTGAGATTCACAATAATTGGATAGTTATTCTGTACAGACGCTGGATTAGCAGATGTTAAGCCACTGAGCCTAGGGAAATGTGGCTTAGGTTCCTGAAAACCTCTGGTCACACTTTGTCAACATTTAGGCCCACAGAGCTGACTCATGCCTGAGCCAATCTTGTCCAACACATACTGTTTCTCCATAAAGCTCATCTTATCTTGTGCTTAGAGACACTGGACAAAGAGTGCCTCAGTACTATACTGTAAGGCCATTTTTATCCATGAAATCACTAGTACAGAGCACAAAAATGTGAAATATTATCTCTACACTAAATAGACTGCAAACAGGACACTTACAGTACAAGAACTGAAGCAAGAACACAGCAAAACCTTGTTGGACCTCCGTTGGGAACATGTATATCAGCAACTCTCCAAAGTCTTTCAGCACTCTGCCTGTGCATGGATTCCCTTGAAAGCCTAACAAGGGCTAGGCACGATGGCACACCCCTGTAATCCCAGTGTTCAGGAGGCTGAGGCAGGTAAAAAGGGCTGGGGATATCATTCAGTGATTTTTTTTTTTTTTTTTTTTGGTACTGGGGATTGAACTCAGGGGTACTCAACCATTGAGCCACATCCCCAGCCCTATTTTGTATTTTATGTAGAGACAGGGTCTCACTGAGTTGCTTGGCACTTCGCCGTTGCTGAGGCTGGCTTTGAACTCGTGATTCTCCTGTCTCAGCCTCCCTAAGTGCTGGGATTACAGGCTAGCGCCACTGCTCCCGGCTTCATTCAGTGATTAAGTGCCCCTGGGTTCAATCTCTGGTACCAAAAAAAAAAAAAGCCTCATGAGGATTGATTATGAGTTTGCAGATAAATCTTAATGAGTATGCAAACTTGCAAATAAGGAATCTGCTAGAAATGAGGACCACAAATGTTTAGTCTTTAGTGGGATAAGAGGCAAAATGAAAGCTATATAGGGACTTTAAAAAGAGAAGATTTTTAATGATGGCATCTAAGATATGATACCAATAATTGAATACTGTGTTTTGCTCTACACGTTTGTTAGCAATGTGAAGTTCTATTATGAGAGTTAACAGTTTTGCTTATTTGGGGTTTGAAGTTAGCATTCCCTATTCAGTTGCAAATATTCCTCTACAAAAAGTCTGGGCTCGCAACTGGATAAAAGTGGACCATGATTTGCATATTCCTTACTTAAAATATTGTTAAGCCAGTTTAGAAATTCAGAGCTCAGCCCCTTGATGTGGTCATTCCCAGGACTCCAATGGAAAAGAAAGTGGGCATGAAGAGGCAGAAGAAGATGAGCAGCACTCTTCTGAACTTGTCCCGGAGTGTCCAGGAGCTGACCGAAGAGAACCAGAGCCTGAAGGAAGACCTGGACCGCGTGCTGAGCAACTCCCCCACCGTCTCCAAAATCAAGGGTACCTTCTCCAAAGCCACTCAGTGAGGGAGACACAGGGAAAGAGACCACGTCTCATTCTATGAAGGAAGGCAGCACATGCTGCCCATGGCCCTGGCTCCCTCCCACTACGAAGACCCTAGTCCATGGCCTCACAGCAGACAAGTCCCGTTAGGCACTGTAACCCTAGCAGTTATCGCAAAATGTAGCCAAGCAGCCATCTAGGCCCTGGAGACAGAGCAGGGAACAAAAGTACAGATGTGCTTTGTGGAGGTGACCATGTGGGACAGGAGAAGGTCAAGTCCAAGCATATCAGACAGTGAAAGTACTGTGGAGAAAAGAGGAGGGGTGGGCAGCAGCGTGTGTAGCGGCAGCAGGGCCCTCGGGGAGGCCTCACTGAAACACCGATGGCTGAGCAGGACCTGAAGGAGGAGAGGGCCAGCTGTGCAGACATCTGGGGGTGCCAGGTGGGCCAGCAACGAGTGCAGAGATCCGAGTGGAGGCCAGTCTGGCCCCACAGATAACCCATGGTAGTTGCTGCCACAAAGACTGGTGTTGGAGCACCATGAGGGGCTCAGCAGGGACCCTGGCTTCTGTGCGGGGTGGCCTGTGCAAAAAAGTGGGTACTGGCAGCAGAGACTTCTGCACTTGTCCTGGTGACAGTGCAGGTAGCCTGAGCCATTGTGGCAGCAGAAGTGGCAAGAAGCAGTTGGGCTCCATATGTGTCTTTAAGGTAAAGCCTGCGGGAAACATGGAGTCTGAGTATGAGGGGAGGCATCAGGGGCCAAGGTTTTCTGTCTGAGTAGCTAAAAGGACAGAGCTGGCATTTCTGAGAGGAAGGACAAGAACAGGTCTGGGGAGAAGGGACAGGTGACGTTTGAGGTGTGTGCAGAGATAGGCCAGGCAGAGACCCAGGCTGGAAAACCGGATGTGCTCACTGTCAGCAAACAGATGGAATCAAGCAAGGCCGCGAGTGGGTGTGAGCAGAGCGAGGAGCAGGGTTGAGTACTAAACATAGCGATGTTTAGGAGAGGCGAGCCAGAAAAGCCAAGTGGGCACCACTGGCCAGGTAGCAAAGCCAGGGGCAGCCTGAAAACCAGTGGAAGGAGGACTAAGAATCCACCTTGGGTCCATTAGACCATCTCAGTGGACCAGTGAGGTCAAAACCTGACCTGTAGAATCAGGAAAGGACACCCCACTAAGACACTTGGAGATGTTACTATCAGTGATTCTTAACAGCCAAAAGGGAACAGAAATCATCCAGAGCCCCAAAAACCCCCTTGAGTGGCAAGACCCGCCCACCAGGGCCCTTGTGCCTTCGCTGATGGGTTGTTGGAACAAAGAGTACCAGGAACAGTCTGAGCAAACCTGTTGCTTCCATTAGGGTATGTGGACTGGAGCAAGCCTCGGCTGCTGAGACGCATTGCAGAGCTGGAAAAGGTGAGTGGACGTCACGTCACCCCCTTACCCAGGACCTGTCTGTGCCTGAGGGGCAATGGGCAACTCTGGGGGACACAGACTTACACTGAGCAAGTAAACGGTGACCGTCCAGAGGTCAGCACAGTGTGGACTCAGGGCGAGTCCTGAATTGTGTCATTCACAGCCCTCATTTTTTCATATGGCCACGCGATGTCATCACTCTGTGCGTAGCTACAGGGCAGAGCACATGACCCTGGAGGCCCCCACAACCCAGCTGCCAGCAGCTCGCCAGACTTCTTTCCACTTGTATAGTATTTGAATTTGCAAAAAACTGTTCAGCCACTCTCTGCTGACCAGAAAATTAGGCAGTTAACGTTTCCTCACACCTCACATGGGTGCCTCCGATCCTGTGGAACTGGTCCTTCCAGAATATTGAGCTCGAGCTCTCTGTTGTTTGGCAAAGCAGAGCAAACTCTGAGGGGAATGTTTACAAATAAGTTCACATATTCACAAAGTAGAAAATACAAGAAGTTTCTATATGTTGTAGATATTTACAAATAAAGTTGTTGGGAAATGCAGGCCTCCAGAGCAAGTGCAGACGTACATGGGGGGCTCTGCCACCTGGGTGTCAGCTTGGAAGTGTGCATGCCATGCTCAGGGTCACTTTCCTGGCAGAACCGCAACACAGTTGAAGGTTGGAAGCTGTGCAAAAAAGTGGGTACTGGCAGCAGAGACTTCTAGCATCCAGCACAGGGACCAGCCACGTGTGTCCACCTTGCCTGCCTCGTAGCTTCTTCCTGTCGTGCTAGTGGCTCTTTGTCCAGGCCTCCTTGGCCAGTTTCTCCCACGTCTGATTTTAGACTGCCAAGAACTGTGCGGGTCCAGTAGACTGGATGACTCAGGTCACGTAACAAAGCTGCTCCCATGTACTGGATACTAGTCCCCATGGCTTGTCGTCTGCCTCCTGGGTTTCTTAACAAAGCAAAAACAATAACGTCCAATAAATGCCTGTTTTGCCTGCAGAAAATAAGCTCTATGGAGAACACAAAACCGCACAGCTCAGAATCCCACAGACCGATTCCCCTGGCCCACTCCGCCTCCAACAGTGCCACACACAAGCACCCTCGGGATCGGCTGGAGGAGCAGGAGCGCCTCCGAGGGACAGTTAAGAGTTTGAAGGCAGAGCGGAGCGCACTGCAGGCACAGCTGCTGGAAAAAGAGTAGGTTCCCACAAGCCATTGTTTCTAGGGCTGCTGTCATGAATTTGAAGAAACACTGAGCTCATGGTGGTGGTTGTATCTATACTGTTGAGGACTCTAGACTTCTTATATTTTGGTTGTAAAATAAAAGTTGCTTGAGTGGTGAAAAGAGGACATTTAAATGCTGCATTTAAAGGGAGAGGCCAGGGAGAGTGCCGCAGGGGTCTCTTTATACTGAATTCTAGAGGAATTCCCAGATTGTTCCCTAGACAGGATTTAACTGTCATTGATTGCATAAAATCAATTACATCTTAGGCAAAATGGTTTTGAAATTCAGTAGTATGTTTATGGCATGTGATCTATCAAACAAGACATAAAATGTCCAGTGCAATCCTAGGACAGCAGTTAGGAAGCAAAGTCTCACCAATGTTTCACGGCCTGCAGTTTACCCAGTGTGCACCAGGCATGTGTCTCCCCCCTGCTTGCTTGTGGCTTCTCTGATCTCAGCTGTTATGAGAGCCTTTACCCACCCATCTTCTGAGATATTTATCTCAAGTTTGCAAGACTGCAGTGACCTTGCAACTTACAGTGGCCTGTGGAGCTGGGAGCATCTGTATCCCCTGGGAGCTCACTGGAGATCAAGGCCTCAGGTGCTGCCAGGCCCTCTGATTGCATGAGTCCAAGGATCTAGGTGCACAGTGGAATTGGAGAAGAATCTCCTAGTTGCCTCCCAGTTCACTGAGTGCTCGGTCACCTTCTGTTGCCATGGAAGGGAATCCCTTACACTCCACTCCTTCTACCTGAGCAGTGGCCTCATGGTGCATTCATGTGATTGATAGGTTCATTGCAAAAATAAGTATTTCATAGTCAGGCACAGTAGCATGTGCCTATAACCTCAGAGACTGAGGAGACTGAGGCAGGATTGCAAATTCAAGGCCAGCCTCAGAACTTAGTGAGACCCTTGCAACTGAGCAAGACCCTCTCTTAAATTAAAAAATAAAAAGGGCTGGAAATATAGCTCCATAGTAGAGACCACTGGGTTCAATCCCCAATACAAAAAAAATTAGTATTTCATGAAAAGGTCTTTACATTAAATTGGTCATTTTGGAAGGTAAATAATTTCTGGCATTATCTATTATGCTATTGAATAACGTCATAGCTACCACTTACTGAGCCCTTATCATGTGACAAATACTCTGCTTGTACACTCAGCAGGTAATAGGCACTCTGCTGTACAGTTGGGGAACATCTGAACATGAGAACCCTAAAAGGTTAAGTCACACAGACAGTAAGCAGTAGATCTGAGGTTCAAGCAAATGTCTTGCTCTAGAGTCTAGTTTGTGGCTTCCATGCCACACACAGGTCACAAGGAAACTTGGTGGAGGTGCCTGGACAGCCCTGTCCTCCTCAGGCTCAGTGTGGGTAGGGCCCTAGTCTAGGCCAGGGCAGGTCCTTCCCCAGCTCAGACCTGCACCTGTGGTGTGAACGAGGGGGTGCTGCCTGTGTGACTGTGTTCCATGACTGTCCTGTGGCTCCTCTCCCCAGGACTTCATCTGCTTTCACTCCTGAGCCTTCCCAGCCCCTGACAGTCCCTCACACATGCTGGTATCTGGGTGCCCAATGAGGACCCTCGGGGCTGCTCTTGGCATCATGTCATTAGAACCCAGGGCCTTTCCTGACCCTCCCACCCTGGTCCACTGTCCTGAGGAAGGAGGCCATCTCCCTGCCTTGATGGCCTCTGGTTTTAATGAGGATGGAAATGTCTCTGGTTCTTTCATTCAGTGTGGAGGTGAAGCAGCTGCTGCAAGCAAAGGCTGACTTGGAAAAGGAGCTGGAGGGCGCGAGGGGAGGCAAGCCAGAGGGACAGCAGCACGAGCAGGCTTTACGGTAGGTGGCACGCTTCCGTGAGGATCACCCTGCCATGCCAGCCTTTCCCAGTGGGTGCTCAGCACAGCCGCCGAGAGGGTTTTGCAAAGGCCACACTTTTCCCTGAGGTGTTTCCAGGTGTTCTTTTGCCTTTGGAGTAGGAACCCAAGCTCTGGGAGGAGGCTGTCCATCATGGCTCTGCCACTTCCACCCCTTTGGAATGGGCCACGACTTTACGCTCCAACCCAGATGTTGCTGCTTCTGCAGGGAGTTGCCACCCAGGCTCCTCCATAATAACACTGTCACCAGAGCCAGGAAGCAACCACTACACCTGCACCGGCTATTGCTGGATAGGTAGCCCAAGGGCAGGCCACACGTAGGAGTAGCCAGGAAGGAAGCGCTGCACACTGCAGCATGGAGGGAACTGGAGCACAGGCCAGACACAGGCCACAGCAGTGCCATCCGTCTACATGAAGTGTCAGACAGGCAGCTCCCAGTGACAGAGCAGAGAGGACTACATGAGCCTGGCAGAAGGGAATAGGGAGTGACCACTGATAGGCATGGGGTCCTTTGGGGGTGCTGGGAATGTTCTAGAATTTGTGTGAGAGTTGTCTATAATTTTGAATATTCTAAAAACCACATAATGGTACACTTTAAAATAATGAATTTCACATTGCAAATTTTATCTCAATTTTTTACAAAACATTTATGTATTATTACAAGTAATCTACTGATGATTGAAAGCATACAGGAAGCTATGCATAGGTTATGTGCAAATACTGCCATTTTATTTAAGGGACTTGAGCATCTGTGGATTTTGGTATCCTGGGCATCCTGGAACAAACCTCCCACAGATACACAAGGATGACTGTACTGCACACCTCCTTCTGTACTGGTCTAAGGTCCTCATGATGGTGACAGTATTGGGTGTCAGTATTCTCCAGTGCTGATTATCAGAACTTTATTTGGCAGGCAGGTTTCAGAGGTCTCAGTCCATAGGTGGTCAACTCCATTGCCCGAAGTGAGGCAGAACATTAATCATGGAGGAAGACAGCTCAGGAAATGGCAACCAAGGAGCAAAGAACTCAATTTTTTTTTTTTTTGGTACCAGGGATTGAACTCAGGGGCACTTGACCACTGAGCCACATCCCCAGCCCTATTTTGTAGTTTATTTAGAGACAGGGTCTCACTGAGTTGCTTAGTGCCTTGCCATTGCTAAGGCTGGCTTTGAACTCGCGATTCTCTTGTCTCATCAATTTTTTAAAATATAAGAAAACTAGATTAGAAATCTGAATGGAAATGTCCAACACTGAAAATAATTAGTAAAGGTACAAATTACTGAAACAAATAGAACATTTTCTTTACAGGAGAAACATACCTGTCTATCAGAAGCGAAAGTTAAATTGGAAAGGCAGGTGTGCAGAAACAAATTGTTCTTCCTTTAGCATCTGTAGTAAGGACATATTCACATTGTTTGTTAAAAACTACTCTATAACTTCCTGTTCGTCATTCACACTATGATTCGTTTTTCTTATTTGTGTGGTTTTTTTTGGTGTGGTGCTGGGGACTGAACCTTGCATGCAGTGACTACCCAGTCTGACAATGTTTGGGGAATCATGCTGACCCTGGAGATCCCCAGCCCAGCCTTACAAGGCTCCCAGCTTGGGAGACACATTAGAAGGCCTGTCCTGCCGTGGGGCTTCTGATGCCACCAGGGAGGTGGCTGCTGGCTCTCCACAGCCTATCCAGCTTCCATCTCTGCATGTAACTGCCTGCCGTGTTGACAGTGGCCCTTTCTCACACAGTGACTGATGACATCATCTCTTCCCTTTCCACACTAGAGAGGAAATTCCAACACTCACCGACAACTGTCAAGAGCTGGAAGAAACCAAGAAAGAGGAGCCCGCTGCTCCCATGGAAGTGACTGACGAGGTACGGTTTCATTAGGCACTGGGGCTCTCAGTTGACATGCCACACACATGCTTATCCTCACACCCAGGGCTTTTTCTGACTGTAATGTTGGCAATCCCATTCCTGTTAGCCACCGTCGATGTCTGTGATGTGGGTGGTATGTGTAGAAGTTAGGGGCTGTGGATTGACCCCTGGTCAGTGGACTGACCTCTCAGACTGGTGACATTTGGGCTGGTGAAAGATCTTCCCAGACCTCTAGCATGCAGCAAGTTCAGCTCTGTAGCAGGGGCTCTCTTACTATATTGAGGAGGCTGCAGAGGCCCTAAAAGGGATGAGAACCCAAAGAGGCAAGTCCAAAACACGCTGCAGTCTGTGGGGGAAGCTGGGCATCTTCCCTGCCTATCCCTGAGCTCTGGCTCATGGGGTTCTGAGTGACAGTGTGATGAGGACCTGGCCTGTGCTCCTCCTCGCCCATTTAGATGGATGCGCAGGAGGCAACTGTGGCTGAGGCAGGCATGTGAAAGTCACCTGGCCTTCCCTGCCCTAGGGGTCAGCAAGGCAGCTCTGTCCCTATTGGCCCCATGCTGCCTGCGCTTCTACGTCTGGCAGCTGGAGAACACCTCCTTGTGAGTCTTTTCCCAATAAATAGATTCTTGAGATGGCAGATGTGGGCTGACTTAGTACAAAAGGGAACAACTTAGGTTGTTCCTGTGGCTGTGATTTGCCCCAGAGGGCCTGTCACATGAATGTGCGGTAGATAAAGCCAATGTGGTTTAGAAGGGTCAGAAACGAGCCCAGGTTGGAGATAGTAGCAAGCTGCTTCTGCAGTCCCTTCCTGTGACCCTTCTCCTGCCTGCCACAGACCTGAGCAGGGCCTGGAATGCACCAGACCTGCTGCAGAAGGTCCAGTGTCAGCTGCCAGAGGCTGACAGGTGGTGGTTCCCTTGGACTCCGGGAGGATGGGCCGACAGGACGGTCACCTGCTGGTGGTGGAACATAAAAAGGCTTTTGTTTTGTTTTGATCTGGACTGGCTTTCCTCTTCCAAGCCTGGTTTACTTAGCTGGATTCTAATTTTAGGGTCTTTTCATTCAAAGCCAGCTCAAGAGCAGAAGGCAAACTGAAAGGGTGTTTGGAGAAGCTGCTCAGTACAATTTCAGTTACAAATCCAGACACACCACAGCACTGCCAGCTGGGGGGAAGCCCGTGGTTTTTGCATGTGTGCCAGCCAGGCCCAGGCAGGCTGTGCAGCAACTGTGACCATGGCACACCCTGCTGGCAGTGTATGTGCTGCTTGAACAGTGAGAGTCCATCTCAGTCCTTTGTGAAAACATTGCTGCTGCTCAGACAGCGTGTGGTTTTGTGCTGTCCCAAGGGCATGCTTTTGTGGCAGTTTTTCCAGTGCTCTGGATGATGTTCTAAGTAACACAGAGTCACTGTCCCATTTCCAGGGAATGTGTCACTCTCTGTGCACCCTTATGATTCATCCACTCGCCTGACTGCCATGCTGCCCACCCCAAGGGACACAGGCCTCTGGTGAATGTCCTTCTGGACTCTCATTCTTGCCTGGTGATGCGCCTAGGGCATTATGTGTGACAGGCTGGGCTTGAGTGCCTCCTCTGATCCATGTCACTCACAGGATGTTGGTGAAACCTCTGTGCAAGTGAAGTGCCCTTGGGGACCAGGGAGGCTGCAGGAATTACTGAATTGTCACTTGGCTACTTCTGTAGCTCTGACCCCCTGAGAGGTGCTCAGCAACAAAGAAACATCAGGGTTTCTGCCTGTTGTTAACTTTCAAAGTCATACATCCCTTAAGAAGGAACCCCTTTCCTGCAAACAGTGGAGTTGGAAAGATGGCTTTGTGCGTAAAGACACCTCTCTGTCTCCGGCCTGCTCAGGGTTTCTGTAGATCCTCAAAATGAAGAAAAACAAGTGTGTGCTCTTGTGTTATTAGTGTCTTGATTGAACCAGAAGATCATTATAGCACCAGTTTCCTCTTTGTACAATAACTAGACACAGATGAATCAGGAAAGGTAACCCTTGGTATAGACGGCTTGTCCCTCCTGACTCATGTGTTAACAGCATGGAAGGGTCCAGCTTCATACTCCAGGGCCACCTGCTTTCTTTGAGATCTGTACTGAAGGGTCTGTTGCTTCCTAGTAATTGGGATTTAAATTTTCCACTAACTGTGTTCAGTGCAGAGGGGCATGTCAGTACGATGTCAGAGAAGTTCTTTTTCTCCAGGAATTATATCCTTAATCTGTTACCATACTTCTCCCAACTCAGGCTTTAGGAGTTTCTCTTGGTGTCAAAATTTCGTTCAATGTTTTTGTTCTGGCATCTTCTTACATGACCTTGAGATTTGTGTTCCTGCACATGACAGGAGCACATTGAGGATCCCAGGCTTCCCATTGTCCTCGCCGAGACTGGGGCCACAGAAGGCATCACTGTAGTCTGCAGAGAGGCGGTGACGGGTGCTGGCTGCAGTCCATTCTGCAGTAGTGAGGAGCCGCAACAAACTCAAGAGCACGGTGTGCGGCTCACTCATGAGCTGGCCGTGTCCCCATCGGTGCAGTATTGAGCAGTCAGCACAAAGAATAAAGTGGGTCTTCAGTTATGACATGAGAGATGCCTATGGCCTGTTTGATGGAAACAACCCCCACCCCAAAAAGTATATACGTATATATATATAGGTTCCTCCTTACTTAAAAAAATTTTTTACTTAGAAATATATCAACTGCCAAAATTAGCTTTTCCTCTGGTGGGTTATAAGCACTTCTTCCCTTTCTTTTGTCTGAATTTTTCTTTCTTCTTCTTTTTTTTTTTTTGGTACCAGGGATTGAACCCAGGGGCATTTAATCACTGAGCCACATCCCAGCCCTTTTTTTAATTTTTAATTTTGAGACAAGTTCTCTTTAAGTTGCTTAGGGCCTCACTAAGTTGCTGAGGCTGGCTTTGAACTCATGATCCTCCTACCTTAACTTCCCAAGCCACTGGGATTATAGGCATGCACTACCACACCTGGCTGAATTGTTCTTAATAAGCATAATTATCTTTGCTTCTTTCCTCTTATAAAAACATTTCCATTTTGGCCAAGGGTGGTGGTGCATGCCTGTAATCCCAGCTACTCCAGAGGCTGACACCAGAGGATCACAAGTTTGAAGCCAGTCTCAAAATAAAATCTTACAAGGGCTGGGGGTGTAGCTCAGTGGTAGAGTGCTTATCTAGCATATGTGATGCCCTGGGTTCAATCACCAGTATCAGAAACCAGAAATCCATTTTAAAGAAAAGGAGGAGCGGCGGTAACTGGAAGGACAGTGTTGTTCTAAGTCCTGTGAGAATGGTTAGTTGTAGGTTAAAAAATGAAGCAGCCTCACCAAATTTATATGCATACCAAAATTTATTTTTGTTTTAGCTGTCTGCCCAGAGTTGTTGGAGTCCTTGTTCCTCCATCTTCTAAGTGGCTGATTTTGCCTTTTGGTCACATTGGCATGAAACATGTGACAGATTCACATCTCATTTTACTGGAACGAAGGTCTAAAAATGAGTCAGGGTCAAAAGAGGCTGTGAGGCCCTTCTCAGGGGACAACTCAGAACACTACAGCTAGGTGGCAGCATGTGGACCCAGGTAACTTGGCACATGCCCAGAGAGCCTCGTGACAGGTGGCTGTGCTGATGTACTAGGATGTCTGGTCAGGCGTGGTGAGATCCACAGACATGGATGACTGTCACAAGAAGCCCACCCTCACACACCCCCAGAAACAGGAGCAGGTGTGCCACATGGGGTCGCATAGAGATGGAGGGGACGGGCAAGAGGCAGCAGTAGCATTGGGAGAGTGTAGCCCAGGGCCTTTGCTCTGGACAGGACCAGGTGAGGCAAGGGCAGGTGAGGACTGGCTGGGTTGAACAATTCAGGTAACTACCTAACCCTGGGTGCTAGAGAATAGAGGACACTAGTTTGGCGCATGAGGGTCACACAAGGGAGCTGAGTGGGGTGTGGGCTGGGCTTGGTAAGTAGTATATGAAAGGTTTCTCACAGGGAAGTCCTTCCTGTCCCTAGGAAGTGGCCTCTCTCCAGGGTCAGCAGGCCCAAATATCACAGCATCATATAATACAGAAAGTAAAAGGCTTGATTTCTACACCCAGTGGCCTGCTGGTTTGGTTGGGGCAGTCACTTGCACCAGGCATCTTGGGTGCATGTGCATGGCCGGCAGTTCCACATCTCTCTATGAGGGCCTTCTGCACAGATGGGCTTCTCCACTGAGCTTCTGATGTCCGAAAAATAGTTCAGTATTTTTATTGAGAATTGTCCTTGTGGATAATAAATTTGGACCCATACATGATAGAAATCAATGGTATTTTAATGGTCACAATAGCACTTCCTGTTCCTTTGTATCAAAAGCCTTGCTAGAAATATCTTGCCTTTTATCCCAGAAATATCATTTTCATAATAAATCTTTTTAAACCTTAAAAAGATCCAAAAACAGACTGTAGAAAAACAGGTAATTTTTTCCCCCAATGCTGAGGATTGAGCCCAGGGCCTTGCCCATGCTAGGTGAGCACTCTGCCACTGAGCCACATCCCCAGCCCTAAAAGCAGTAGTTCTCAAGTCACAGATTGCTGTTGGAAAGTGTGTGGCCCTCTGTGGGTGAGCTCCCTGCAGATGCTGCAGTGCAGGACAGACTCCTCCCAGGAGATGTCTTCCAGAGAGTCCAGGCCCACGTGCTTACCGGGTGTCTGTTGGGGGCGTGGTGGGCAGTGCGGAAACAGGTTCTCCTCAGAACGAATAAGACTCATCCATAAGTGTGGCCTGCCGTCTGCCAGGTGCCTGACACGATCTTCCCTGCACCAGCCCGTCCACCTTCCATTTCCTGTAGGCCTGCGGAGAGCTCTGCACACCCCCTCCCAGCAACAGGCATTCTCAGAAAGACTCTGAACTGGATTCTGGGCAGGAGGGCTGCTCCCAGCCCCTCTCCCGCTACCCCTGCTCTGATGGAAGGAGAGAGGCCGCTGCCAGGACGCTGCAGGCCAGCTGGAAGGCCCATAAACACAAGGTGAGCTTTCCTGAGAGGGCCTGGCACTCATGCTCCCAGCCGTTTGTCCAGCTAAAAAGGTGTTCAGTTTTTCATGTGTTCAGTCAACTGGCACTGGCCTCTGCGCCATGCACCAGGTCGGTGCCATTGATATGTAGAAAGATGCAGGGATGATAGGAGGATAGTGTAAGTAGCTGGGGTCGTGCAGCATGGCTGGTGCTGGTAAAGAGAGGAGAGAGAGCCCTGCTTCCTGCCATGGAGGCCAAGGAAGGGTGAAAGGGGAGGGGAGTCTCCAGGAAGATCACCTTGGCTAGTCCTTGGAGGGTAAACAGGATTCAGTTTTTTGCTACACAGAAACAGGCAATGGTGGGTCCTAGAAACCCTGTTAGCTCACCTGATCTGTCATACAACCCAACAGGTGGCCTGGGTAGGTTGCAGAAAAACTGACTGCACGCAGCCCACATCCTGGAAATGCATCCCTGCCAGCCCTGAGCACAGCACCAGAGAGCTCAGGACTGCTTCAGTTCATTGACACACCTAAGTAGGAAGAATCGAACTCACCTACAGCCAGCCCTCATCCGGGGCTTCCTGGGAGGAAGCGCCTGCAGGAGTGGTCCATCTTATTGGGAATATGGAGGGTCTTCATGATAGGGATCTCTGCAGATAGCCCATAGGTAACAGGCCAGGAAGACTCCTCTCTGCCTCTCAGGTGAAGGGAGCAAAGGGGCTCCCTCCTGAGCACCTGGGTGGCTCTTCCTGGGTATGTACCATTGAGACTCTAGTTCTTAAAAGGCAGTGGTGTCCTCAGGTGCGCTTAGTGCTCTAAAAGATCCACCTAGTGTTAAAAAATAAGTTATCACCTTTTCCTCCTGGGTGAACAAACAAAGTGGCTTTCTCTCCTTACCAGCACTTCCTAGACCTTGGCTCTAATAGGCTGTTGAAGGCCTTGGCTCCAGTAGGCTTTTGAAATCTGTTTCTTCCCAGCTTTTGTTAATACTTTTCAAAACTTACAGGAAAGTGGAAAGAACTTAGCATATTCAACAGTGTACCCAACTCATCTTGTCAACACCTGGATTCAAGAATAGTTAACACTTGGCTGCATTACGTTATTTTTCCTAGGTACACGTAAAAGAAAGCTTCAGACATGAAACATCAGCA
>PVHX01005426.1:0-112509 GCA_004024805.1 Geosciurus inauris | reverse complement strand
CTGTGGTATATATACACAATGGAATATTACTCAGCAATAAGAGAGAATAAAATTATGGCATTTGCAGGTAAATGGATGGAGTTGGAGAATATCATGCTAAGTGAAGTAAGCCAATCTCAGAAAACCAAATGCCGAATGTACTCGTTGATAAGTGGATGCTGATCCATAATGTGGGGAAGGACATGGGAACAATGGTGGAACTATGTTCACAGGGGTGTAAGGGGGGAGGGGACATGGGGACAGTAAAGGTGGTGGAATAGGATGGTCATCATAGCCCTAACTTTATGTATGACTACATATATGTTGTGATTCTACACAACTTACAACTAGAGAATTGATATGTTATCCTCTATCTATGTACAATGAATCAAATTGTACTCTGTTATCATGTAAGCCTAAATAGAATAAATAAATAAATTAAATATGAAAAAAATAAAGTATTGCTGAAGTTTGTGCATGGTTATTTTTGGCTGGTTTAGTTCAGCTGCACAGTCTATATCCTGTGAATTGGTAATGTCCTAGTAGAGTCTCAGCATTTCACAGAAAAGGGCGAAGCAAATAGCAATAGCATACAATATACACCATTAAAATAAATACTTGATACCTACTATCACATCTAAGGTACTAATTACCACAAAAACAGAAATGGTAGGCTCAGCAATTGCCAACAACAAAAATAATAGCTGTGAACTAGACATAGTATTTATGTAAATAGCAGATATTAATTATGCCCCCAAAGTACAAATAACTGCAGCAACATGAACGGTGGGGGCAGAAAATTTTAGAAGTCAAATAGTTCTAAAAGATGGCAATAATATAGTTCATTAAAATAAAGTAAAAATTCATGTAAAGTTATAAATGTTTAGAATATTCAAAATGTTAATGGAGAGAAAGCCGAAGAGATGAAGTAAGTAATGACAATAAAGAAGAAGGATAAAATATTACATAGAGAGAGAGAATAAGGAAATTTGTTTATTAGAGGGAGAAGAAAGAAGAGAAAGAGAAACAAGAAAAAAAGAAAAACAATAAACAATCTTCCCAAGTCTCAAAATAGAAGACAAAGAAAAATAATAATCATTAAAATAGCTAAAAATGAGAAAAAACCAAACATGTAAATATGTAAATATCATAAAATAACCAGCACAATAAAAATAACCCTCCTCATCCAAATGCAAACAAGTAAGCGAGCAAAGAAACAAAACAAAAGAAAAAGACAAAGAGGAAAAAATTCTTAATGAAAAATGAAAGAATTTTCTCCATTGAAGTGGTCAAACCTTTCAATGAGGATAGATGATCTCTACCTATGCCCAGTTGTCTTTCTTTTTATTTCTTCTTGGTTTTGTATCCCTTTGAAAGATAGATCTGGAGGTTGTTAAACCTTCTCTCTTTTGTGTTGTTCACCCAAGTGCCAATAGGAGTAGGCTAAAACAGAAGCAGCTTGAAATAGCTTTCAACTTCCCTTTGTAACGGTATAGGGTAAGACAGAATGAGAAGTACTGTCAATTGGAGTTTTGTCTGGCCATACCAGATCAATGCACTCCCAGGGTGGTGCTGCTGCAGAATGGTAAGTGGTGAGTTCTAGCATTTGGAGTTTAGCTCTAATAAGGCATTTTGGACTTTGTTGGGTGGTGTCTGTTCTAGATATATTAGATTAACACACCCCTAGGCCTGGACAGATGTCAATTTCTGCTAGGAGTCTGGATCTCAGGAGCCTGACCAAAATTCTCTTTGTGTAGGGGGCCAACCCTTCACAGGTCTCCCACACACTAGTGCCCATGAATATATCCTTCTAAGGCTATTATTTTTGGATATATTGTATCCCCCCAAAGCTTATGCATGAGACAGTGAAAGAATTTTCAGAGGTAAAATGACTGGGTTGAGAGTTTTAACCAAATCAGTGAGTTAAGCCACTGATATCAATTAACTGGGTGGTAATTGTAAGGCACATAGGGTATGACTAGAGGAGGTAGGTCTTTGGGGCTGTGCTTCCTTGTTGCTGTGCCTTGTGTTGCTTTCCTTTTCAAACTCCTTCCAACATGATAGTTTGTCTTACCTTGGGCCCAGAGCAAGGGACTTGGCCATCAATGGCCTGAGACTTCTGAAACTGTGAACCCCAAATAAAGGTTTCCTCCTCTGTGTTGTTCTTATGGATCTTTTAGTCACAATGATGCATAACTGACTAAAATACAGGCTTAATCATTGAGATGAATCATTCCTGCTTTTTATAGTTTCCGAACCCTCTTCAACTAGTCACGTGAAACACCAAACTCGAAGGGAAAGCCAGTTGCACTCCCTCTGTGTCTTTGACTTGAATCCCCTGGGTACAGTTTTCTTAGGACCTGTTTCAATCATATTCTACTAGGTACACCTTAGGCCACATTATAGGGCACCTGCTAGAACAAGAATAGCAATATTTGCTATGCTCTCCTGGGCTCCAACAGCAGCAAGCTATAGTGCATTCTCCTCAAGATGGTTTCTGCCTAAGCTCTCTGTTTGCCAGTTGAGAAACCCAGAGCATATTTTAAACATCAGCTTACTAACTGTGCAGCTTCAGGTTCAGCCAAATTCAGACTTTTCTGTTCCACAGCTTTTTCCCATGCCAAATTTGTCTGTTGTGTTTCTATCTCTGTTTCCACTTTCCTTACCTTCTGTAGTTAACCAATCCGACTACAGCTGCAACAACAAGCTTAGCTCCAAAAGGTACTCTTTTGCAGTCTCTAGAACATTTATATTGTAGATATTTACTACTGAGGCCATTGAGGATCTACATTTTGCCATCTCCATAGTTACAAAACCCACATGTAATAGTTCTACATAAATTATTGGGGAATAGGATAATATAAAATGAAAACTGAGTTTATGTGCAAAAGCACTTAGAGAGATCTTTCTCAAGTAATTTAACATGGCAGTATTGGTTTTTTTGTTTTCCTCCAAACATTTAGGGAGTTGATAGTAGTGAGGATATATAGGTATTTAACCTGTCCCTTTGGAATGGTTGCCCATTCTATAAACATATTCAGTTGATCCTTCTCGTATTCTGATACTGATTTTTCCCTAAGAGATTGTCCCAGAGGTTTAGCAAACATTCTCTGTAAATTTCCAAATACTAATTATTTTAGGGCTTACAGGCTGCTGCAACTACTCAATTCTGCTGTTATAGCAAAGAAGCAGCATGGGCAATATAAATGAGTGGACACTACTCCATCCCCATAACATTCTAGTTTCAAACCTGGAAGCAGGCCAGACTTAGACTGTAGGCTATAACTATCTGATCCCTTGTCTATACTTAGGGTTTAGGTAAATACATCTAGCTCCCTTTTATAGATTTTGGTGGGTTTAGATTAATGCATCTGTCAAAGGTTGAAATAGTGCTGAGCTTTGATATTTTTGTGATGAGTGGTGCATATGTACAGTCTAATCCATGATAGAACTCCCTAAGTGGTTGTACAATAGTTAATTTCACTGGGATTTTGTGATTAATCATATCAGTAAAGTTTCTGGGATGGTTACAAATTAGAGGTGGTACCTTGAACACTTCTGTGTCTTATTGCTGCCTCTGAAACAAATCCTGAACTACTCCATTGTTTCTAGCAAGAAATGTTTCTCAGAAAACACACTGGCACAATCTCTTCCCTGTAGTCATGGGACTGAACCTATGCTAGATCCTTCCACACATTCTGATTTATGCTTGGAGAAGTAGGTTATTGCTGGATGTCTCCCTAGATAGGCCACCACCTCTAGCATTTGCAGTAGTTTTGCTCGTTCCTTCAGGGCTATTGTAAAAGTGTTCTTGCTCCAACTGCAGTCATCCCACAGTTTAAGAATCAGTTTGCAGAAAGTTCTTAGGATTTCTGTAAGAATATATAAAAGGTAGTTATGGTTTGAATATGAGATGTCCCTCCAAACCTCCTATTAATGCAGAAATATTCAGAGGTAAAACGATTTGATTATGAGAGCTGTAATCTAATCAATCCATCTTAGTTTGAATGGAATGGGTGTTAATTGTAGGCAAGTGGGTCTTGTCTAGAGAGAGCGGGTCACTGGAGGCGTGTCTTGGCAGGGAACAATTTCCCTGGGCCTGAGAGAGGGGGCACCGTCCCCCCTCTGTCTCTCTGCTTCCTGACCCCACCAGGAGTTGAGAAGCTTTCCTCTACTAAGTCCTTCATCCATGTGCTACTTCATCTTGGGACCAGAACAATGAAATTAGCCATCTGTGGACTGAGACTTCCAAAAGTGTGAACTCAGAATAAACTTCATCCTCTAAGTTGTTCTTTTTGCTTATTTTGGTCACAGCAATGAAAAGCTGACTAAAACATGAATGTTCCTGGATAAAAAAGAAAAAGAAAATAAAGGACATATAATAAGTACTTCAGAGTTATGAAATATTTCAAATTATATTTTGAAAATGTGTTTTGTTTAATAAAGCACAGACTGTGCCTTTTGCAATGCTTTGCTTATAGCATCTTCTCCAGGGATGTTTGTGCAGTAACACAAGCAAGTGCTGAATATTTTACAGAATAATAATGGCTATGATTAGCAACTTGCAAGAGATCATATCTTTTTAAAGAAGAGTGTAAGTAATACATTGGAGAAGGAAAAGGCACCATATTATTCATTTATGCTTCTCACAATCAAACAAAGTGGATACTGAAATTTTAGTAGCATTTGATTTATTGAGTTTGTTTGTAGGTAAAGCAGCAGTTACAAAACCCAGCATAGGATTGTCCACACTTTTGGATTGGGGGAACTTCTTTTTCCTTTGCTCTTCCTATTTATATGCACGTAGTTTTCATTTCCCTCTCTTATATCTGAGGCAATAAAGTAACTTCACAACCTGCTCTCCTTGGACATCACCTTTGCTGTCATTTTGCCTCAGGACTGTGCTCCTGCCATGGTGAGTGAGCACCTTCCGGAGCAGCACCTGCCAAGAAACAACTGTTTTTGGAGATCTCAATGTGACATCCCAGAAAACAGATGAGCTGAAGAAATACTGTCATTTAATCTGGGAGGTCAAATTCAAGGTAGAACATAAAACTTTCTGTGAGACATAAGCAAAGACATGTGAATTAGGAATTCTTCTATCTCCTAAATGGTATTTCTTTTGTTTATTGTCATACTTGGGGATTCTTTCTACATGTATGTGTTAAATGAATCCCAATAGAGATGTTGCTCTGATTCTCCCATGTGGTCCTCAACATTGTTAATAATTTATAAAAGGTGATGCTGGAGTTAGCTTAAAACTACTAGTTATTTTCCAGTAAATGTTCATCTCCTTGAAGAAATAAAAGATGATGGTGCATGCCTGTAATCCCAGCAGTTTGGGAGGCTGAGGCAGGAGGATCACAAGTTCAAGGCCAGCCTCAGCAACTTAGCGAGGCGCTAAGTGCCTTAATGAGACCCTGTTATAAAATAAAAAATAAAAAGGTCTGGGAATGTGGCACAGTGGTAGAGCACTCCTGGGTTCAATACCCAGTACCAAATGAGAAAAAGAAAAAGGACTTAGAAAAGACATAGTCAATAATATAGTCAGGTCACTTGCTGTGGGGAACCCTCCCTAGCAAATATAATCAACACTTACTGTTATCAAGTTTGAGAAAGTAAAATGATTACATTCTGAAAATTGATTATATCAGTAGTTCTATTACAATGCTATGATTTCAGCATGATATTTTTCTTTAATTAGAGACAGTGGCCTTAAAGATTCAAAAAGAATGTTCTTCACTTTCCAAAAATTTTTGAAATGTTTTCTAAATTTAAAAACATGAACCCAGTATCTGTCAATATTTTTATGTGCTTGCATATGTATAACCAAGGTATAATATCTTGCTCAAATTAACAATTGATTAATTACGACATAAGTATAAATAGAATGAGTTTAATATTTTGTAAATTATTCACTTTATAGGCATCATATATTTTTTTAGTTTTCTGTTACATGTGTGCCACTTGAATTGTTCATATATTATACTTTTAAAATAATTTAAAAATACATTTTTATGGGCTGGGGATATAGCTCAGTTGGTAGAGTGCTTGCCTTGCATGTACAAAGCCCTGGGTTCAATCACCAGCACCACCAAAAAAAATTTGTTTTGAAAAAATCCTTGAGCGTAATAAAGCATTGTCAAGTTTATAAATAATGAAACTCATGCAAGAAAAATTTGAGTAGCTTATTTAAGATAGACACAAATTACAGACATAAATGCACATAATTTATGTCTATCTCAGAACCAAAATCCAGTTCTACTGACTCCTAATCCAGTGCTCCATAGTCTACTTTCTTTCAGTCAGGTATATGAGTCTGAACTGCAGACACATTTTTGAGTAATGGATATAAGCCCTGTAACAATATTTTATTTTCATCAGGAGAAAAATGGAATAGAAAAAAAAATTTTCAAGGAAATTTAAAGTATCCCTGTCGCTGCACTGCCATGGTTCCTTAAAAGATATAAGTTCATTCTGGTATTTTTTTCCTCTTAATATCTGAATCTCCTGGGGAACTGACCTAGAGTCTTTCCTATCTTTGATATATACGCTTCCAAGAACAATAAGCAGATCCTTCTAAGGCTCTGATATCCAAGCCATATAGAAGTTAAGCAATCAAGTAAAATTATTCTGGGAATAATTGAAATGATTGACTTTGTGACATTATTGCTCAAATTATTAAGATACTTTTGTATTTATTTTATTTAGACATTTACTAAAAAGCAGTGATAGGAGAGAGAGTATCATATGTGGCATATGTATTACAGGTGACAAGGACCAAAAAAAATGACTAGAGTTTACATTGTAAGATTTATTACCCACTTCTTTGCCTAGGTTTTACTGTCTCCTGCTGGATTATTTATTTATTTATTAATTATTATTTTTATTTATTCTAATTAGTTATACACAATAGCAGAATGCATTTTGATTCATTGTACACAAATGGAACACAACTTTTCATTTCTCTGGTTGTACACGATGTAGAGTCACACCACATGTGCAGTCATACATGTACCTAGGTTAATGATGTTCATCTCATTCCTCCATCTTTCCTGCCCCTAATGGGCCATTTAAAGAAATGTACCTTTAGTTGTTCCCACTTCCCTTTGTTCTCTGTGGCAGGAAAGCATATCTGGGATTGAGTGTATTTTGGTACTTAGGAAGTTTATATTTGTGGGTCAAGCTGACCCCTTCCCCCTCACCTCCTGTGTTTGTCAAGGGGCTGTAAATTTGTCATACTCAGATGTTAACTGCTGGTAAACATTTGCTCAATTTCCTCTTCAGGTGATTTTCTTAATTCCTCAATAATTTTATGTTTAAGGCTAAACACTGTATTCTGAAAATGGACCACCAAAATTTCTATTTCTCAAAGGCAGATCTATAAAATCACTTTGACCTATGAAAGTTCTCCTGAAAAAATAACCAATCAGAGGGGAAAGTATGCCTTAGTTTGGGGAGCTAATAACAGCAGGGATGATGGTCCAAGGTTTCTGACTGAAGGAAAATGATGACCATTTGGGTTTGATTTTAAGAGTCTGGTGCCTGATGAAAACATTAGATTTTGGGATTGATTCTCCAAAAGGAAAACAAAACAAAACAAACAACAATAACACAACAACCCTACGTCCCTCCAGCCTGAAGCCTTCCGTATTTTAACATTCCTTCTGCAATCAGTCACAGTCTGGCCATACTGCATTTCTCATTGCAACCAAATTCACAGACATTAACAGATTAAACAGAATTAATGGCATTGCATTTAGACTGCAAAGCTAGTCTCCATATCAACTTTTGAAATTTTCAATTACTCAGAACATAATTTACTTATTCTTCCAAATGAAATAGTGAAAATGCCACTGGAGAAAATAAGAGATGTAAAGAATTGATGAAGTTTGTAACTCACCCAGTTACCCTTCCCAGCTACCTGAGATTGAACTGACTCTTCCATCAGTATTCCTGAAGTGGTGGAAACTCTTCCAGGGTGACGGGGAGTCTGAGCAATCCACAAAATTGGTTACTTTTGCTTGGGAACTAGCTATTTATTTTTTGCTGCTTCCACTCTTGGGTAGAGAATTAAAGTTACCCTTTGCTTTTATTCAGGGTCAGCTCAGGTTAGAACCAGTCTGTTCCAGCCACCTCAGTGTTTGGGCCTTGTTTGGATCCATTCTGAGGTTTCCAGACCTTTGGGCCTATTAATGAAGAAAAAGATTCTGTTTTTAATCTTTCTTTTTTCTTTTTTTCTGTTCAAAGTCTTATAGATATATATGCCCTCGGATATACTTCAGATAAGCCTGAATCAAATCTAAAGAACTTTTGAAGTTTGCTCGTGAGTCCATTCCAAAGAAAAAAGAAAAAAAAGACAATTTCCATATGAAATTGGGTATCATTTTGCAGCCACATAATACTGAAAATCTTGTGTCTACCAAATTTCTGACTGCCAATCTTTGTGAGTGACTCTCTAAGAACGTAGTAGTTGTGCCCCAGCAATGGGCGGAGAATATAGACCTTACCCTGAATAATGAAAGCCATTGTAGTGGACCTTTCATAATATAATTTAAAAGCCTTTTCAAGTGCAGCACCTTCACCACTAATTGCTAGGCAAGGAATTACATCAGAGGCCCAGTCTGCTGTTTAAAAGGTTTTTAAATGATGGTGTGAGGAAATAAAGCCCTGTCATTAGGGAAAACTTTTTCAGATGTGCTCTTCTTCCCTGTGCTAGAAGCAGCAGTCTGGACTTCACACATAATAAGACTGAATGGCTGGTCAGTGTCTGCTGTTGGAGGACTGAAATGAGTAAGGGCTACTGTGAATGAAGGCCTTCTTTGCTGAGTAGCTTGCATTAAAGTGAAAAAGAAGACTTCTAGATATTGCACTGAGAGCAGATACCAGAAATCAATTGTCTCCTTATCCCTGGCTTCCTGACTACAAGCAATTGGGAGACAGAAGAGAAGACAGGCAGCTATAATAGGTTTAAGGAAAATATAATAAATAACTCTACAAATAAAAGCCTTCAGTAATAGGAGTATTATGGTTTAGATATGAGGTGTTCCCCCAAAACTCACGTGTAACGTAATACTAGACAATGCATTTAGAGGAGAAATGTTCTGGTTATTAGAGTTTTGACTTACTCAGTACCTTAAGCCTCTGATAGAGATTAACTGGGTGGTAACTGTAGGCAGGTAGGGTATGACTAGGGAAGATGGGTCACTGAGGGAATGGCCTTTGGAGTTTGTACCTTGTCCATAGTAAGGGGAGCTTTTTTCTCTTCTCCTTGTTGCCATGTCCTGAAATCCTTTTCTCTTCCATCCCTTTCTCCATAATGTTCTTTCTCACTTCTGACCCAGAGCAATGGAGTTGAACATTGGTTGAACATTGAACTATGGACTGAGACCTCTGAAACCGTGAGCACCAAATAAACTTTTCCTCTTCTAAAATTGTTCTTGCCAGATCTTTGGGTCACAGCAGTGAAAAATATGTCTAAAACTAGGAGAAAAAAGAAACTTTTAAGTCTATTCTATAAAATCACCTGAATTATATGAAATCTTGTCAATTTTTATAAAGAAGTATTATGGTATAGTTCTTGTGTTTTAGAGTTTGTTTTGGAATAAAATATTCAAATAACAGTTAAGCAATTGAGATAGTACAGTAGTTACCACACTAAGTTTAGTCATCCAAATACTTTTATAGTTATCATTTATGTCATGATAATTACTATTTATGAAAATAAACATCATTTTCCAATGTACTCAGATTTGCTCTTTGGCCCAGTTCTGTCTGTTCTTTGGTTTGAATCATTCAACATAAAAAATTGAAGGTTGGTCCATCACAAATCAAAAAAGTGATACTGTTTTGAAATTCCTCTTATTCTATTACAGATACAGAAACTTATGGGTATGTTGTTCAAGGTGGTATTAAGTATTTAATTTACTCTTATTGATCCACTATTTCAAGTTTCTATTTCATGAAGATTATGAAGTATCAAGTTTTTCTTTTTTGAATATAACATATTAAGATATTTACTATATTTATTACTATTGATCCAAATGTTTACAAAATATCTTTGATGTGACATAATAGAAAATAAATGATGCTATTCAATTAAAATAAGACAACTAGAGAAATATAAATTGAGTAAACATAATGTGGAAGGCTAAAATGGCATGTGCAACTAAGTGAAGAAAATTTTGATAGGAAGTTTGATTTTCTCTTATCATCTGACATCTGACATCTCAAAGGTTTGGCCAGTTGAATTAGAAATTCTATTCAGGAACTAAATCAGTTTTGTGACCACTCTCTGTAAGCTTCCGAAATTGACAACATACTTAAGCAAAGCAAAACAGAATAAGGAACTGCCTACAGTTCTACTAAATGCTATAAAGTCTTTTCAAGTCACTGCAGATAGAAATTTTATGTTAATCCTAGTAAATTGTACTCTCTTACTAAAAAAAACAAAAACAAAAAAACAAAAAAAATTACAATTCGTTGAGCACTACATATCCAAGAGAACACCGATCTTACCTCTCAAAGGAGCAGTTTAAATCTCAAATCTAAACACATGCATTGTGGTTACCAGAAGAACTGAATCTTCCTGTTATAGTTTTTCTGGATGCGCACACACACCCCAAGCATTTCTCACTACATAAATTGCACTAATCCAGTCAATCTAATGCAGTCTATTAAAAGTCACAATGACTTGTTCTCTGAGAAAAGGGCACATACCCCTGGGTAGTGAAACACAGAGGTGCCGAGTGCAGATCCTAGGTAAACTGTACTTATTTGCAGACACGATTTGAAAAGCAGGAACACTGTTGCTTCAAGTCTTAGTGAAATAATTTTCCTAATTGGGAGATTCAATCATATTTTGCTGGAGGTGAATCAGATGTTTGAAGACCAAAACGACCCTGCTATGCCAATCCTGTTGGTGACGTTTTTTAAAAATCAAAAGGCAGATCTGCTTTACTTTCTTGTTCAAGTCAAGCTGTTCAGTTTGTCCTGTATTACCAGCTTCAGCATTCAAAGGTACGGTCAGAGACTCTGTCATATAGGAAGGAATGGAGTGGACTGGAAAAATCATTGTGTAATCAGCTTGGTTCAAGCCTTTTGTACTTTTTCATCGACTAGCTAAGATACCATCTTCTCTGTTAAATGAGCATGATTAAATTCCTTAGGGACCTTTGGTCAAGTGGAAAATACTCTTAGATTTTCTTTTGTCTACTGGAAATCATAAAATACTAAGAACTGTTTTTCCATCAAAATATATCCTTTATATCTTATTTTAACACTCAAGATTGATGGAGCAACTAGATTTATAGAAGATATCCCCTCCATAGTCACCACCGTTAATGAGGCAGAAAACTGTATCCAAGAACAATCTGTCTGCAGCTCAAAGAAAACAAAACAAAAACAAAAACAAAACCAACAATCCCTTCCCAAAACCTTGAAAGGCATTGCTAGATGTGGAGCTATTTCATAAGTGGGGTAAATTATGCTTTCTCTTCCCACCCTGCATTCGGTCTTATTCTTAATATGACAGAAAGCCTCTTAAAAATCAGCTGCTTGTTTCAGCATTGACTTTCATATTATTGTGGAGGCAGATGATAGTTAAGCAAGCACAGGGGTTAGAACCTGAAAGGTTTGATTCTGTTATTGGCAGTGTGCTCTCAAGATATTTGCTTCATCTCCTAAATTCCCATATATTTAAAATGGGAATAGCAAGTTATATGTTGAAGTTTTGCTGTGTTAAATAAGAATATGTGTGTAAAGGGTCTAGTATCTGTACTAGCCTTCAAAACATAATTGGTCCCTCTGGCTGCTTTTCTCATCATTTTGCATAAAATTAATAAAACAAACATAATATTTTAGAAATAACTGCCTGTTTCCTGATATGGCATTCTGCTTTGATTTCTGGAAGAGTCAACAACAAATTCAAGTGGTCTCTCTGAGAAGTGGCATTGCAGGGTGGGTCTGTGTGGTTGTTGGGCAGAGCATATTTGCTTTGTCTTGTTTTCCAGTTTTCTGTGATGAGAATGCCAGTAGGTACCCATTGTGTAGAAAAGAGTACAATAAAAAATGTAGTCACAGAGATAAATTGTATGACTATAATTTATTACTCCAAAGTATTCAATGCATTATAGAAGCCTTGTTTGGTTCTATTGCTATTTATTAAAAAGTGAGCAAGTCAGGTGCAGTGATGCACACCAGGAATCCCAGCGACTCAAGAGATAGAGGCAAGATAATGGTAAGTTCAAGGGCAGCCTGAGCAACTTAAAATAAAAAACTAAAAAGAACTGGAAATGGAGTTCAGTGGAAGAGTGCCCCTGGCTTCAATCCCCAGTACTGCAAACAAACAACAACAAAAAAAGTAATAAGCAGCTGGGAAAGCAGTGGACAAATATACAAAATTTTTTTGACTACTGGTTTTCTATAATATATATTGCAAAATTTCATTATTTCATAAATTGTAGATGGTGTTATATAACTCCTGTTCCTCTATCGTAGGAAAGAAGTAGAAAAGTAATCTTGGACTCTACAGATATCCTCCTCCTGAGTGTTTTCTGAGTTTAGGGTGGTGAGAAAATGGTAATAGGTCTGATCCTTTTGTGATGCTTGTCAGGATAGTGATGTGCAGTTCTAACTCAGCCATGTGATTGTGAGCAGAATCCACTGTATCACTAAGCTATGATGGTCAGTAGGTTAAATGTATTTAAAGCATTTTTGATGTTTAATAATTTTAACATATGGTAGGCTTATCAGGACTTTACCCCATCCTAAGTTGAGGAGCGTTTGTAATGTTCTATTTCAGTGGTCCTTTTAGTTAAAATGTAATTTCTGATGATAAACTTATTATAAGAATATTTTAAGGAAATAAGCATGGGAAAATATAAACTATTAACCTTTTTAGTATAGTATTTTATTGATTATTAATTAGAAAGCACAACATAAAACTTGCCATATCAACCATTTTTAAGTGTAGAATTCAGTAACATTAATTATATTTATTATGTTCTGCAACCATCATAATTATCTACATATAAAGCCTTTTCATCACCCCAAATAAGAACTTTGAAATCATTAAACAAATCTCCCCATTAACAATTCCATTTACTCCTAATAGTCTCTTATCATTTTGTCTCTGTGAATTTGCTTATTTTAAATATTTCATATACATGAATTCATGTAATATTTTCTACTACATATGGCTTATTTCACTTAGCATAATGTTTTTAAGATTCATTAATATTGTAGCATGTATCAGACATCACTTTTATGACAATAATATTCCACTGCCTATGCATATACCATATGTCACTTATTCATTCATCTATTGATAAACACTTGTGCTGTTTTGATCCTTTGGCCATTGTGAATAATATTGAAGTCAGTATAGACATACAAGTATTTGAGTTTCTATTTTCAATGCTTTTACTATATACTAAGAAGTAGAATGAATGAGTCATATGATATTTTAGCTTTTTGAGAAAATGACAGACTCTTTTCCACAGCATGAACTATCTTGCATCTGTACCAGCAATGTAGAAGTGTTCCCATTTCTTCACATTTTCATCAACTTCTAATTTTCTGATATTTGTGTGATAGCAATTCTTGTAAGTATGGAATAGTATATTATTGTGGTTTTGATTTACATTTCCTGAATTTCCAATGATATTGAGAATTATTTATGGTCCTAGGAAATATTTGCATATTTTCTTTGAGAAAATGTCTGTACTGGTCATCTGCCCAATTTTTAATAAGATTGTTTATCTTTTTGCTGTTGAGCTATTGCATATATTCTGGAATTTAGATTCTTACCAGATATGTGATTTGCAAACAATATTATCCCATTTCATAGGTTGTGTTTTCACTTTGTTGATACGTTGATACACAAAAATTTCTTTTTAAGATATTAAATTAAACTGTTAGCATGTCTTGTAGGGTGGGTCTAGTGGGAATTAACTCCTTCTGCTTTGATTTATTTGGGAATATATTATTTCTCCCTTCATTTCTGAAGGGTAGTTTTGTTGTATATAGAATTCTTGGTTGATCATTTAAAATTTTTTTCCTCAGCATTTTAAATATGTTATCCTACTTCTTTTCTGCATGGTTTCTGATGAGAAATTGACTGGCAACCTTTGACAAGTCAATTCTCTCTTGCTACCTTCAAGAGTTTCTCTTCATCTTTGGTTTTTCACAGTTTGAATATAATGTCTCAGATGTGGGTCTCTGAGTTTAACTTGCTTGAAGCTGGTTGACATTCTTGGTGTAATATTAGATCTATGCATATATATCATCAAATTTAGGGAGGTTTCAGCCTTTGTTTCTTCACATATTACTTTCTTTCTTTCTTGTCCTTCTGGGATTCTTATACTCATGTGTTAGTTTATTTGATGGTGTTCTATAGGGTCCTTAAACTCTATTAATCTTGCTTTCTTCTTTTTTCTTTCTGTAGCTCATATTGATTGTCAAGTCTTCAAATTTGCTTAATCTTTCTGTCTTCTCGATTGTATTTTTGAGTTCTGCCAACTTTTCTCGTTTCTATAATTGTATTTTGTAGCTCCAGAATTTCAACTTGGTCCTCTTTTTGTTTGTTTTTTTAAAGGATTTATATGTGTTCATAGATATTCTTAGTTTATTCTCTATTTTCCTTATTTATTTTGGTTATTTGTGCATCTTTTTATTTATCCATTTAAGTATATTTAATGCAGTATTTTCAAAGTCTGATTATTCTTTTGGTTACACTTTCTCATGAATGGCTTCTATAAATTTATTTTAAAAATTTTTTTTAAGTGGGCCATACTTTCCTGTTTCTCCATATGCCATTGTATACTGAGGAAAAGAAGCTAGACAACAGAAAATATACATCATATGATTCTTTTTATTTATGCTTCTATAAAGGCAAACTCATGATAGAAAACAGAGCAGTAATACCTGGAATTGGTTTATAGGGATGAATAAATAACAAATGGTTATAAGCAAAATTTTGGGAACAATGGAAATGCCAATGTTTTCATAATATATTTATATTTATATGTCAATACTGACCAAATTGTATACTTTAAGTATATTTAGTGTATTTAGTTTACTGCAGTTTGATCATACCTCAATAAATTGGAAGAAATAGGCCTTTTAAGAAAGCCTGTTTGTAGAGCTGGGGCTGAAGGTCAGTGGCAGAGCACTTGCCTAGTATGTGTGAGGCACTAGGTTCAATCTTTGGTACCACATAAAAATGGACAAATAAAACAAAGGCATTCTGTACATCTACAACTAGAAAAAGTTAAAAAAAGAGGAAGCCTATTTGTAAATACAGAACTATATAAAAATCTAATTTAAACATTGCATTTTTAAAAGTCTACCAATTACACCAAAATTTTCCCAAAGCAAAAATTGCTACTTTGAGTAAATTTTGGTTAATTTTTACACCTATGTTCCTTGAGGGATTTAATTCCAAAAGTAAAGTCAAGTTGTTCCCCAAAGCTTAGTATAATGAAAACTTCATTACAGTGAGAACTTTGTTGTTCAGTTCATATATAAGACATACATAAAACATGAATGTGGTAAGGATGGGGTGTTTCAACAGTGCTTCAATGGGAGAATAGTTTCCTTTTGACTTTATTCAAATTGTTGTCCCAGTAGAATTAAAACTTCTTGATTGCTCTCTATCACCTCATTTCCTCAGGTTTTTCTTTTTATTTTCATTTTATTCTTTTTTTTTTTTTAAGTTGGAAGACAGAGAAGAATGGTGGCTTACATAAGATCAACAGTTTTTGAATGGGAATATTTGATATGCTCCCATGTATATTCCTAAATTTGTATTTCAGGTCTCCATTAATTTCCCACAAAATGACTGAAAGAATTTCAGATGCTTCTAGTATTTTTCTAAAAATATTTTTCTAAAAATAAGCTTCTGTCATTTCTCATCCAATATTTTTTCCAGATTACTTGAAGTAAAATGCATCTTTCAAGGGTGGAATGATAAACTCTGCTTAGTAGAAATGGCTAAAAGATACCCACAATCTCATTTTAATATATTTTTTATTCATTGAAAGTACTTATGAATACTTTTTCATAGTTCTAGCTGATAAGTATGTAAGACAGATGGGTTTTTCTTGACTCATTGAAAATCACACAGTATTGTTGGAAATAAAAATGTCCTATATTATAATATAAACATGCTGTGAAAAAATAAAGCAGGGAAAATTTATTTTAATAGACTGGTTAGAGAAGACGCTATGAAGAAGTGACATTTGAGCACACACCTGAGTGAAGACAAGAATGAAATAAAGAAGTATCTGGGCAAACACAAGAGTGATGCTTTCCTTCAGGCATCTCAGGCCATGCGAAAAGGCCCTCGGTGCTGTTCCTCACGTGTCTGGCACAGCCAATAGGCCAGTGTGGTTGGGGGGGAGAGAATAAGGAGGAGGCAATTATGGTACTGACAAGGAGATGTAGCTGGTACCCAGACCATGATGGACCTGATAAGCCACATTTAAAATATTTAGACTTTGTTCCAAATGTAGCAGCAGGTCTGCAGGATGGTAGTATGGGGAATAACAAAAGAACTTGTGTTTTAAATGTAAAACTGGCTGTTGAGAATAAAATATACGAAAAACAGAGACAAAAACAATTAGGAGCTTTCTTCAGTAGGCCAAGCAAGTAGCATTGGTGGCTTGGATTAATGTATTTAGTGGTGGAATTGGTGAGAAGATTTCAGACGTATTTTGGAAATAGATCCAGCTAGTCTTTTAAAATTTTTCTTTTAAGCTTTATTCCAATCCACCCACCTGGTGTTGAATGTGAGACAAAGGGTTTTAAGTCAGAGTACTGGGTGAATGGTGGCACTGCTAATTGCATGAATAATTACAGTTTATTGTTGATGATTTGACTTCCAGGAAGGACCTCATCATTTGAGTTATGTTTTTATGTAAAATTTATGACCAACTTTTTTGTCAATTTTTAATCCTTTCTTAAAAACTCCGTACCTTAAAATACCTGTAATTTTTTAAATTTCTATCATCTATCTATCCATGTATTCATCCAATCATCCAATGTTGCCCCATGGGGCTGCGCATTAAAAAAAATTCCACATAAATCAAAACAAAAACAAAACCCAACAATCCCTTGTTGGTGAGAAAGTAAGGATGAGACACAAATTTGCAAATCTCTGCCAAGCTGTGAACAAGATTTCAGCAGAAGAAAGGAACACTTTTTCTTTGCACAATGGTCCACCTGTTTAAATTTATTAAGACCTAGGAAAGTAGAGTTCTAGAAGGAAAATTCTTAAAGGAAATAAGATAGAAAACAAAAAAATAATATTTTAGTTATAAAGGATAATATCAAACTGTATCAATCTATGACACTTAATCTATACATTAATTACCTTTACTAATCTTGCTAATTAACTTTTTAAAGCCATAGTTCTTTATTTTTAAGTTCTTTCTGAAGAAAGTGGTCATCCTTTCCACATATCTACAAGAACTTTCCCTCTTCTCTGTCACTTCTGTTGATCTGACTGCCAATACATATAATACTACATGATCAAAATTCATGTAGGACCTGAATTTGACTCCATCCTAAAACCTAAATTGAGAAGTCAATCTTAAGAAGAGAAGGCAAGGTGGAAAAGAGGCCATTACAGACCCAGCAGAGTGAAAATCAAAAGCCCAGCCCAGCAGCAGGGTCCAGGATTTCTTCTTAGTTATGAAATACTGGTTCTTACAATATGAGAGATGTTATTTCCATTCAGAAATCTTAGGTTTCATATTAGGTTATTATTTGTGAACAATTACTCTTCTTATATTCTCCTATTGTTTAATTTTACAAACATCATACTCTGCCAGTGTGAAGCTTGTTGTCACCTAAAAGAAAAATAATTATTTTCAATGTTCTTGACGAATTCATAAAATGTTGAATTAACTCCTAAAATGAGCATCTTTTTTAGAGGCACTGTACAGGTTTTTAAGTGAAAACTCTGTGTTTGATTTACCACTATAATTAAACAGAAAACTCCCATGCCCACCTCATTGAAGGAGTAATACAGATTATGTTGCCCTCACAATGTCTGTTTTAGTCATCTCAGGCTACTACAAGAAATTACTGCAGACAGATTGACTTAAACAACAGACATTTATTTCTCATAGTTCTGGAGGCTGGAAGTCCCAGGTCAGGATACTAGCATGGCCAGATGAGGATTCTCCTGTGTGTTACAGCCTGCTGACTTCTTGTACTACCCTCATATGACAAAGAAGAAAAAAAACACACTCTGCTATCTTTCTCTTCTTATAGACACCAATGTGATCATAAAGGCTCCATCCCATGATTTCATCTAACTCTAATGACCTCCCAAAGGCCACAGCTCCAAATACCATCTCATTAGGAATTAGGGTTTTTGAATTGGGGGAAACACATTTAGTCCATAACAATGGCTTCTGAAGCAGTGTTGTCTTAGTAATCCATAGGTGGAGAAGAAATGTTCCAACAATTTTCTTATAAAAGGGAAAAGGACATCCTCATTGATGCAGTTCTTATAATCTGTTGAATTCAGACAAATGAATTTCCTGCCATTCTTTTTCAGGGCTGATTCATTTTATGTGTATGTCTTCTATGCCATATGTGAACATGAGGCCTCTTTAAAAAATGATGGGGGATAATAAATGCTTTAGGAATTTGTTTTGCTGAAGTAAACTAACGACAGGAACATATGGTGAAATATATTTTTAATTACTTTTCAACAATGTTAAATGTCTTTTTCCCCTATTTTCATATTTAATGTTCTTGATCAAGCTCACTGAAAAGCCTTCTCAGAAAGAACAGAGTATTTTGCATAATAACACATGACTAACTTTATAGGCAATATATATCTGTATGTGTAAGCAACATTTCTACTGCAAGGATTTTAGAACTTTATGATTCTTAGTGTCTTCAAAGGATAGAAAATTTTCTTCTACCCTAAATCAAAATTGCCAATGCTAAAATTTTCCTTTATATTGAATTAAATTTTTTTTTTCCCATTAAGAATAAAGTGATGGCCTCTTTTAGGGTAAGGCTAGCTAAATACTGACAGGACACTGAATGCTGAAACTTAAAGACTAACTTTTTAATCCAGGATGCTCAACGCCATTATATTTGAGAAGCTTTGCATATAGAACATATGTGGATATATTGGGGCACTTGAAACTTTCAATTTTAGGGAGTTGAAGTGGTAAGTGAAATCTCTGCTTTTATTCATGTCACAAGATGTCCTAGAGTTGTGATTATTCTTCCCATGAGTAGGCAGAAATTACATTAAATGCAATACTGAAGATGAGATAATGGCTAAAATCACTTTTTATTGCATATAAATAGTCATATGAACATAGAGGAGGAAGGCTAAGGTTAGGTTTTCACTCCTCTAGATCATTCTCAGGCTTCTTCCTTCCTTTTGGAGACCAGCTGGATTATGCCCAATTTATTTGCCTTTGCTACCTCCATTATTAAAGTCAAAGAAACATAGCACAGAATTATATAACGCCTCCATCTTTGCCCTCTGTCTACTACTGGCTTGTAGTGTCCTTTTGTTTCCAGGAATTGAAAATTGCCTGTTATCAGAAATGATGAAGGGAAAGCTGTTGTCTGTAATTGCTAGCTCAGGCTACTTGCTATCCCTTTTAATGAAAATGGAGTATGCATACACCATTGAGGCAATACTTTTCTAGAGTTCAAACTGCAGGGTAGATGATATTTTCACATCCGAATGTCCCAAATGTTTTGGTTATGAGAAATATTTAACAAAGAGGCCTTTGACCTACAACTGAGTGACATCCCAGCACCTGATTTTGGCTTATTACAAAAACAAAAGAAAAGCTATTATTACATTTGTGTTAAACCATGGTGAATTGTATGTTACTCAAAAGATGCCACTTGTGTCACAGATCCTTTCCCTAGCTTTCCTTCTCTTTGCTAATCACACTGAGATAACCTTTTCTGGTTGAGAATGTTTGCATTTCTACCCTCTGCCTGGCTTGGGAACTTATGCAAATAGCTGCCATACATGGTCAGTCACTGATCTGTGAAGGTGACCTTATTTGGAAACAGTGTCTTTGCAGATAAAATAAAGTCAAGGTGTGATTGTACTGGGAAAAGGTGGGCCTTAAATCTATTACTGGTGTTATCTTAAGAAGGGACATTTGAATATGGGACTGAGATAAAGGCGCACCCAGAAGGAAGAAAGCCAGTTGAAGATAGAGGAGGCTGAAAGTTTAGGAAAGTCAAGAATAACATGCCAGCAGAAGCTATAGAAGTGAGAAGGATCTACCTCTGTAGTCTTCAGAGGGAGCATGCCCCCCACCCCCCACCTCTGGACTTTGAACTTCAGGTCTCCAGGCTGTGGGAGAATGAATATCAGTTGCTTTAAGGCCTTAGTCATCCCTGAGCTAACAATTACAATGGGTTCCAGAGTATCAACCAGCTAGGTAAGATAAGTTGCACAAACTATCATCACACTTTCCACTAGAGTATTAGATGAGAAGCATTCATAGACACTGATGCAGGCGATTCCTGTAACAATATATTAAATCATTCATCTAGACTGAGATTTTGCTCACAAACTTCTAATGTTTGCACCTATGGATTTGAAAACCAGATTACACTCAACCCCACTGTGAACCTCAGGTGTCCAGAGATGTTTGCCTTTGGCTGTGGCTGGTGTTCAGAGTTGACTGTCAGTATGAAGGGCTGGTCCATTAAAGCAGCAGCTTAAAGGCAGAATCAGAGAGCAACAAAAAGCCAAAAAAGCATCTCTCACTTGGGAAAGGTTGAGGCCAATAACTTAGCAATAGAATAAATAAACAAAATTAAAAAGAGAGCAAAATTATATTACAGTATTTTAAGCTTTTTGTGTGTTTGTGTTTCTCCTCCATGTGTCTGCAGGTATGCCAGCCATAGTCTGAAGTTCACAGATGCATTGGGATTCTGATTTCACTGCCAACTTGGGAACTGTAAAGATGAGGCCACACTGCATTTTCTATTTCCTGCATGGTGTGCATGTGCACTGTGTGACCCTAAACCAGTCCCTTCTTCTGAAGTTCTAGGCTGCCTGCTGTTTTACTGAAAGACTCTAAAGGCAGCAGACTTTTTTTCCTGCTGGAGGGAGACAATTAGGTTCTCCCACAACAGTGTGACAACATTAAGTGTAAAGTTGCAAGAGAACTTGAAAGTAGCAAAAAATACCCTTGGACCCCTTCTCTTCAAATATCTTCTATTTTCTAATGGGTATTTTGGACATGATTCTTGAAAGGAAGTTTTAATAGTTGCCATGGACCTTTATGCCTTAGTTCCTTTCAGGGTTCAGAGCTCAGCTCTCTCTGTGAGGGTGTGTGTGTATGTGTGTGTGTGTGTGTGTATGTGTGTGTGTGTGTGTGTGTTTGATTAAGCTACCTTCTGAAAAGACTTGCATACCATATCTAAAAACCTCTCCCACATTTTCCAGCTGTTGTGTGTATTGCTTCTTTTGGCACTTCCTTTCTTTAATCATCTCTGGCACTGCCTGCCTCCTGTTCCAATGCTGCTACCAGAAATAGCCCACTCAACAGCTGGTCTCTAAGGAAGAAGGCTGCTGATGATCTTGCAATGTGACATCTATCCTGCAGGTAGGAGACATTTTTTGTCGGCTTCTGGTCAGGCAGGAGTAAGTTAGGTTATACTTCAAAATTGTACTTGGTCCAAAACCCAAACAAGGACAGGCCCATAGAGTTCTTTAGTTTCTGAATTCTTTTTGACCCCAGGAAGTATTGATGAACATCAACCATAGTTCACCTATAAAAATAGCTAGCAGGTCCATTGGAGGTCAAATGAAACTAAGGAATTATGACTTTTGCTGATCTTCAGGTAAGTAATAGAGACTCTTCAAAGTGAGTATTTCTATTTGTGGAATGGATGTGACACTTGCTTGTTTAAATCTTGTGATTCTCCATCACTCACCAATGTAACTGTATAGATCTACCATATTGAACTGTATTTCAAATGGGAATTTAGTCAATGGGTAACATACTGGCTACATTTCACTGTCATCTGTTTTAGACTTGCTTTCTGTGTAGGACACAACCTATAAGTTATTTAGCAAGGTGCTACACAGCTCTCACCGAAAGTGACCAATGAAAACTTTGTGCTTCAGAACAGACTGTTTTACAAAGAGAAAACAGTAGGATATGTTTGCTCCCTTTGGAAATCACATATAAAGGGAATTCTGACCATATGTTAAGTTGAACTGCTCTCTTTGCTTAAATGTTATCTCCATAATAATATCCATAAGCACTTCAATCACGTCCATCATTGTGACTCCCATTATCACCACCATTATCACAGTGATTACCCAAGATTCTGCACTGGAATGGTCTTGATGCCGTCTCTGAGTAAGACCTGCCAGATGTTTGACTTTGCTGTTGGGGCTTTGTCCATGATTAAATAAATTAGTAAGAAGTCTTAGAAAAGCCTACTTTCGAAATATTATTGGAGAAGGACAAATATATTTCCTTTCAGATTTCATTTTTGGTCCAGAAGAAGAAAATGTTTTGTTTTTCCAGCATGCTGCATTCTCGGGTCTGAAGGCAGAGTGTCTAGCGGTGGCCAGTGCTGGGTAGTATAAAGTGTGAATTTTAAATGTTGCTACTCACAGGGTTACCCAGAGGACTCAGCCAGGCCCCAGCAGGAGCCAGCTTGGCACTGAGTGTTAGAATAAAACTGTGCACAGTGACAACTGAACCCAGGGCAGTTTGGAGGCCACTGGGATGTGTCCTGGTTGTTTTTAAAGTTTATAATTTGCAGTAAGAGGAAGTCTAGTGTTTTCTGGCTGAGTTTAATTACCAAATTGATGTGGGAAATACAAATGAGGATACTAGTATTAGAAGGAAAATATCTTTCATAATAATAACTGGCACTGAATTTAAGTCTGCTAGTCCTGATTTTAACAATTGATGTTTACCAGCTTCAGCACAGTAGAATAGCCAGAAGGAGAAAATCCATGTAACTCTCATAACTACCCCCCCAGCATAATAAATAAAAAATAAAGAGCAAGTGACCCTATTGGCAAAGTGCCAAATTCTCCAATCAGCATGGAATGTCAGGGTGGGAAGGAAAGAGCACATCAGGCAATATGGGAAGATATTTTTTTCAGTATTTATTATTTATGACTTCTTCTTAGTGCATCATCTATAGGCTTAACCATGAAAAATAAACTCTAGGCCATATGGACAATGCATAGCTCTGGTAAACAATTTTTGAAAAATTCTGATATTAAAAGTACACAGTCTCTATATGTCACCAAAGCATATTATCATTTTGGCAAAAATATGTATAAAATCAGTTAGATGGCATACGTAGTACAAAATGAAACTATATTAAAAGGATGGTTATTTTAATATCATCTTGATACAGTCCTGAGGGAAATTTAGCATTCTCTGGGACAGCTTTCTAAGTGTCCTTCATTTTAATTTTGATGAAAATTTATGTTGGTGAGGAAAAAAAAAATCATTATCTGTTGCAGGAAAATGGTTGCCAGGCTTTAGCTTAATGATACGGAGGGCTCTAAGAGAGGGTGAAAATGGTCAGGGAGTGGTTTTAATAAGCATGAGTGCAGTTCAGGAAAATTTTGCAGGCCAAATAAAATTTCCGAATGCTTAATGATTTTCGAAAGCTCTTTACAAGGTTGACATAGACAGCTGCAATTATCTGTCCTTTACTACATCGTTGACTGAAAGTGAATGCACTTTCTTAATTGGGTGAACAGTTTATATTCAGAGTTTTTAAAAGGACTTATTTCATTATTCTTATTTCAATTCAAAAACCAGAGTGTTCTCTGCTATCTATTATTATGTGAGCTGCAAAATCAAGTAATATCTATTTCAAGGACGCATGGAAGCTGTCTATCCTTCCTTCCTTTTAAATTTGCTCACCACTCTTCAGAGTAGGTGATTTAAAAATGAAAGAAATACAGTGAAATGAACATCTCAAATATGGAACACAAATGGAACCAACCCCCTCCTCACCCACTCAAAACCCTTTTTATTTTCCTTTTTAAAATTTAGAAAAAGCATTGCACCAGTCAACGCCAGCGTAAAGTTGACAACTATTTATACTGTCAACTGTGAATTTTTATGTGGAAAAATGCCCATTCTGAGTGGGAAGGATGACAAAGGTTCACAGAAGAGATATCTTTTAATTAGACATATTCAGAAATATACTAAGTTGTGAATAGAATAACCTTTCTAAGGAAAATATAGACCCTTTTAAGAATAATCTGTGGGGAAATCAAATAATAGATGTTTAAGAACACGATTTTAAATTTCTTTAGTGAAATATGCGTTGATTCAACGATTGAAACAACTTGATTAACCATAAAAGAACATTTCCCCTCTAATATTATCCTTTCATATACATTTCCTCAGAACACTAATTTCAAATCATTTTGAGAGTAACTGTGTTGTCTTGAAGAAGTATTTCCTGCAAAAATTCTTGTGCAAGGTATTTTCTTTCTAAATGCCAAAGCACAGGTGGAATAGGTAGATGCTTTACTAAAGTTTAAAGGGAGCCAAGAATAGACATTTTTTGAAAAACATCTAATATGGAAGCTTGGTATAAACATCAAAGCTATTTCAATAATACTGACAAATGGGAAAAACAAGAAAGAAAAGCAATTGGAGCTGTTATAGTAGCCTTTCAAAAATCTCATATTCTTTTTGACCTGCAGCTAGTTTCCTAAAGGAATAATCACAATTATCATAAAATACATATGAATGTACTTATCCTGCAATTGCCTGTGTCATTCTTTATTATCATTTTGGATTCTATACAATATTCTACTTTACTGATATGCCATGACTTTCCAACCCCCTATTTTTGAATGCAGAGTTGCTTCAATATTCATAATTTTAAGTACTATTGGTTAAAACATTGCCCTAGAATTTATAATTCTTCACTTTTAACTATTTTATGGGAATGTGACATTAGACAATTCACTTAATTCTCTTAATTACTTTACTTGCCAAATAAAAAGAAAGATCCTTACACTAGCATGGTGAAGATCAATTATGCAGGTGTGAGTGACTACTATTTAAAATTGATAATTTTTTGAAATAAATGTATTTATTTATTCTTTTGGTACTGGGGATTGAACTCAGGGGTACTTGACCACTGAGCCACATCCTCAGCTCTATTTTTGTGTTTTATTTAGAGACAGGGTCTCACGAGTTGCTTAGAGCCTTGCTGTTGCTGAGGATGGCTTTGAACTTGCAATTCTCCTGTCTCAGCCTCCCAAAGTGCTGGGATTACAGGCATGCACCACCACACCTGGCTTGAAATAAATGTATTAATGTCTAGGATAAATCTCAAAGATGACCCATACAGGAAAAGAATGTATTTTCTGAAAGTAGAACTCTGTGCCTAGATGCCTTTAAGTTTAAATGAATTGAGGGGTTCTCTGCTCACTCAAAATTAGAATTGCTCAGGAAGGGTAATTGATTAATGCTAGAACTCAATGAAAGGCAAAACTAGGCAATCTACCTTCAATGATTATGGTGATCTTAGAACCACCAGCAGTTTGGAAAATGAGAACTTATAAGACAATAAGGCCTTACATTTTCATGTGATTTTCCTATTTACAATGCATTTTCACATTCTTTATCTCAATCATTTTTATCTTGTGCAGAAAGTTGTAAATACTATGTTCACTTTGCAGAAATTAGAGCTACGTCTGAGAATATGAGAATGTGTGGTGTGTGTGTGTGTGTGTGTGTGTGTGTGTGGTGTGTGTGTGTGAGAGAGAGAGAGAAAGAGAGAGAGAGAGATCTTTGTTGCTGTGTCAAATACCTGGGGAAAAGCAATTTATAGGAGGGAAATTTAAATTTGGCTCATGGTTTCAAGAGATTTCAGTCAACATTCAAGTGACTCTGTTGCTTTGAGCCTGAGGTGAGACAGAACATCCTGGCAGAAAGGCGTAGTGGAGGAAAGGAGAAAAGCTGCTCTGCTCATGGCAAACAGTAAGGAAAAGAAATAGAGATAGAGATAGAGATAGAGATAGAGATAGAGATAGGGGAGAGAGAGAGATAGAGATAGAGATGGCGGGGGGGAGAGAGAGAGAGAGAGAGAGAGAGAGAGAGAACGAAAGGGACTGCAGACAAGAGGAGTCCTTCTAGGGCACATCCAGTGACCCACTCCCTCCAACTAGGTACAATCTCCTACAGGCTCCACTATCTCCCCCATAGTCCACTGGGTCATAAAGGACTAATCCTTTGATGAAGTCAAAGCCCTTGTGATTCAATTACCTCTCCAAAGCTCCACCTCTGTACATTGCCATATTGAGGACCAAACCTTCAATATGTGAGACTTTGGGGGACATTCCAGGCCCAAACAATAACAATATACAAGCTCATAAAGCTAATATGTGGTAGAGGATAAAGCCAAACTCACGATTTTCAATGTTTTATTCTGGACTGCCACATGAAACAGGGTCCAAAATGATGTATGGTATAATGAGAAAATCTTAATAGACCTGAAAGTTTCTTCCTTTCTCCCTCTCTTCCTTTTTTCTTTTAGTTTTTCTCTTTCTTCCTTTTGTTTTTATATAGTCACTGTTTTGAATGGCCCCTTAAGACTCAGACTTTAATTCACATATCCATCTTGTAGTGTAGGTTAATTTTCATAGGAAAAAAATGAAAACTATGTTATAGAAATTGTTTTTTACTTAGAAAAGATGTGGAGGAATTTTCAGGCTTATTATTAAAATCTGATACAGATCCAGTGATGATTACAACCTTGAAAATTTCCACAAATACATTTGTCAAATTTACCAAAATTTTATATTTCTTTTGCAATTTTATTTCTAATGGTTGATTTGTTCTGAGAATTAATAAGGAAGGCATTTGAAAGATTTTACCATATGGGAAGAAGAATAGTCAGGTGAAAAGAAAGAGCACAGTTGTATTTTCTTTGTAAAAATCTAATTGGCATGAATGGTTGGCTTTGCCATTTTCTTCCTTTAACTTTTAAAATAAAATTTTTATTTTATTTTGAGTAAAGATGTTTTATCTTAATATAGACATTTGGGTAACAATGGGAACCATGTTTTCAGTGAATACGTGTTAATTGAGACACAGGTTAAACAAGGAACTTACCAAGAACTCTCAGGATCTAACAGACATCTAATACCTAACACTTGAAGTCTTGTCTGGTTGTAGAAAAACTCTGTCATGAAATTAGTCAAGTTACTTCTTTTTTCCTTTGTTATCAGAAGGGTTCTGATCCAGAGACTGAGATTAACATCACTTTTTTACATATCTTTTCAAATTCTCATTTTCTTCCTTTGTAAAATTTAGAACAGAATATTTATGTCATATTTTTGAAAGAGGACTGAATTAATTTCACTCAAGGTATTGCTTTTTTTTGTGTGTGTAATTTCTGGGACCAGAATGAACCTGTATGTGTTTCCTGGCTGCCAATTGAACTAGATAAAATGCATGCCTTGAACAACCAGGAACATGCAATCCAAGGAGAAAAATCTCACAAAAATATATTTTCCATAAGATACTTTGCAGCTTTTCTGTACTTAGCAATTTAGACATTGAAATCACTAATACAATGCTCAAAAATGCAACAATAAAACACCGAATAGACCACAAAAAGAACACCTGTTTACAGCATGAGAACTGGTACAGGAAAGCAGAGTGTTACCTTGTTCACTCTTAGCTGTGAACCTGCAGATCAGGGAAAACAAGGTTTCTGCCTCTCTGTGCATGTCCTCACAGGGCTCTCTGACTTTGAATCCAGTGATCTTTCTGCTCCTCCACGCTGTTCAACTTTAATAATGAAGTCGACTGAGTATGTACTATATGGCAGGACTACTTGTAAAGTCAAAGAAACTGTCAGATTCTGACTGTTAAATTCTCAAGCATGAATGTAACAACTGGGGAAGAAATTTCTCATGTGTCAACAAATTCACACCTCATAATTGCTATCAAAGGTCCTCCTTCCATTCTTTCTTCCTTCATGTCTTGTGCTGGGAATGGAATCCAGGGCCTTACTCGAGTTAAGAACATGCCATACTACAGAGCTACACTCCTAGCCTCTGCCTTATCTTATTTTATACTCACCCTGTTTTAGTCAGCTTTTTCACTGCTATGACTAAAGGACCCGATGAGAACAACTGTAAAGGAGGAAAGGTTTATTTGGGAGCTCATGGTTTTAGAGGGCATAGTCTATAGAAGACCAGCTCCATTCCTTTCCTCAGGGCTCGAGGTGAGGCTGAACATCATGGCAGAAGAGTGTGGCAGAGGGAAGCCTCTACTCCTCTGAACCTTTTTACATTGTCTCACACATGAGGTTTTGGGGGATATCTCACATCCAAACCATAATGCACCCTATTCTCACATTGTCATTATTTTATCACTTATACTGTGACTACTGCTATGATGTATTCCAGAACACTATGCTTATTCAGAAATCTCCTAAGATCTGTTTATGCAGATTGTCCTAATTTACTAAAATGATTATATTTATAACATATGTAATAGCTTTGCAACCATAATAGTGATGTGTATATTGTAAAATTATAGAAATAAATGTTTTAAGAACTAGTTTGGTGGATTCTAGTATTTCTGCCCCCTTTTCCATTTCTACTACTGCTAATAGTATAAAATTTAAAATTATAAAAAGTTCAAGTAAAACAAATTTTTTTTGTTTTTACAACTTTTTAGAAATTAAAAGGGCACAGAAACATGATTTTAGAGAAGTATTGCAAGGAGATAATTATATGTAATATAATTCTTAAGAGTAGATGTCCTCTCCTTGTGTCTTATGTAGGTGGAAAGGAGGAGAATATATAATGTAGGAGGAATATTGTGTCTCCCTTTCACATACCCAGTCTTCTATAATCTGTAATCTAGGGTTTGTGTCATAAGACTTTGTCATTGGGTTTCTTTTCAGGAAGTTCAACAAAATATTATACAATTTTCACTCATAGTGAAGAAATTATATTCTTCATGTTAATATTGTGAAAATATTGGTAAAGACACCAAAATGCTTTTCGGTATTCTACAGCACATGACAGCACAGTCTTCTGTGATCACATTATGAGTGCGTATTTGTGGATGATATATACACATGAAGATCTCAATCATTCAATAGGAATGTCTGTGAATACATGGGAGGCAGTGTGAGTGAATGAGTATAAAACAGCGGTTGGATTCAGCAGAGATCAACTGACTCCTCCACAGTTTTGTCTGAGCTTGCCTTGCACACCAAGAAATGTAGAACAAGGAATCTTTTTTCTCTTTCTTTAGAGTACTCCTGAATATCTTACAGTTGTATTTTCAGTCACTGTCACAAAGATGTTTATTATAGATATATCTTATAATTTAAGGATAAATTATAGATTTATAAAATATTATGACATTAAATGTCTAGAATGACTACAATATACTCCAATTTTTTCTGGAATAGGGATTTCTAGGTTTTACTCACATAAGTATATGTTCCAATTTTGACACTTAAAATATTTTCTGTTTGTATTTAAACAATAATAACTTATAAATTCTTCCATAAACAATGGCTTTTTGAAATGTCCCATTGTTATTACTGCTACATTGGGAAGATATCATTTTGAGATCTTGATGTTCAAGGGAGATATGAAAATAAAATTTTATGAAGAATTATTTAAACAACAAAATTCAAGAATTATAAAATTTATAAAAAATGTTCTAAGGCAATTATTGAGCAAAGTTTTACTATCCAGTTAAAAACATAATCAACATTAATTAAAATTTGTTCACTCATTCTCTATGCCCATATGTGCACATACTATAGAACAGTTCACATAGGAATGGTAGTGTAAATAGAAGAATTTTATTCATAGTTTTCATTTTTATGTTGAAATTCTTTCTATATTCTCATTATATCCAGTTGCATTTTCTCTTTATATCCATGGGTTTATCTATGCTGTATGCATTCATGATAGCCATTTAAGAATATTTTCTAATTCTATAATCTGAATTATCTTTTCATCTCTTTCTATTAATTGTTTTTCTCTTCTTTATTGAGCACATTTTAGTACTTTTTATATATAATATTGATAGTCTTTTGCTCCATAAGAACTGACTTCAAAATTTTTGTAGCTTAAAACAATCAATAATTATTATCTCATAGTTTCTCTGAGTCAGGAATCTGTTTTGGTTTATCTGGGTATCTCATGTGAATACATACACTCAGGGCTGCAGTACTTAAAAAGTACTTAAAAGTGGCTTAAATAACCACTTCCAAGCTCACTCAACTGGTGATTAAGAGGGTGCTTTGATTACTCACCATGTGTCTTTTATATCTACTTACCTAATATCACAACTGATGACTTCAAGCTAGTGATTTCATGGTGTGGGAGGACAGCCCCAAATAGAAACCATGTCTTTTTTCTTTAATAGCCTAATTTCAGAGGTAATATACCTTTTCTTCTGCCATATTCTATTCACTAAAATTAGGTTAATAAGTCCAGACAACACTCAAAGGGAGAAATTATAAAACTGATGTTTGTCCCCAGCATAGGGTTCATTAGGGACTATCTTTGAGGTTATCTATTGCACATACCTAGAGATTTTATTAAGCATGTTGGACATTATGCCATTCGATATTTCAGGGCTCACTTTATTTCTTTTAAAGACTTTTGGGTTCTATTTTTTGAGATAATTATTTTATTGTTGGATCATTTCAACCTCATAAAAATGTTTTCAAACACTTTTAGAGAGGAGTCAACATTATACCTTGCTCTAAGGTTAGAATAATCAGTTCCTCTTAATATGTGACATTTCTAGGGTCACAGAATATTCAGCAACGTCTCTCTTCTCTGGCTTGACTTTCACAAATGTTATTTACTGACAAGCCAAGGCCTAGGACCACCTTCAGGGACCACCACCGGAGACCAGCCAAGGCCAGAACTGAGACTGCTAGCCATCAGTCACAAGGGAACCCAGACCAACCAAGAATGCCAACCAAGGATCCTATATCCAGCAAAATTAAGTTTTAGGTTTGATGATGAAATAACCTTCCAAGATAAAAAAAAATTAAAAGAATTCACAGCAAGAAAGCCGAAACTACAGAACATTCTTGGTAAAATATTCCATGAGGAAGACATAAAAAACAACAATGAAAACCTGCAGAGGGAGGAGCTACAGTAAAGGCCAATCAAAGGAGAAACCTAGTCAAGTTAAAAACTAAGAATAAACCAAAAGGTCTGGAAATACAAACCATGTCTCCATAAAAACATTGAATGTCAATGGCCTAAACTCAGCAATTAAGAGACACAGACTGGCAGATTGGATTTAGAAAAAAGACCCAACAATATGCTGCCTCCAAGAGACTCACCTCATAGAGATATTCACAGATTGAAGGTGAAAGGATGGAAAAAAATTTATCACTCACATGGACTGCATAAAGAAGCAGGAGTTTCTGTCCTCATTTCAGATAAAGTAGACTTCAAACCAAAGTTAGTGAAAAGGGATAAAGAAGGTCATTTCATACTGCTCAAGGGAATCATACATCAACAAGACATAACAATCTTAAATATCTATGCCCCAAACAATGGGGCAGCCATGTATGTCAAATAAACCCTTCTCAAATTCAAGAACCAAATAGATCTCAACACAATAGTATTGGGTGACTTTAACACAACTCTCTCACCACTGGACAGATCCTCCAAACAAAAACTAAACAAAGAATCTGCAAGACTTAATAGAACAATCAATGGTCTAGACTTAATGGATATATATAGAATATTCCATCCTTCAACAAACAAATACATGTTTTTCTCAGCAGCACATGCATCCTTCTCCAAAATAGATCATATGCTATGCCATAAAGCAAGTCTTAGTAAATACAAAAAAATAGAGATACTATTTGACCATAATGGACTATTCTATCTGACCATAATGGACTGAAACTAGAAATTAATGACAGTTTTTAAAAAAGAAGCCACTACAACACCTGGAGACTCAATAATTTGCTATTGAACAATGCATGGGTAACAGAAGACATCAGGGAAGAGATAAAAAAAATTCTGGGAGGTAAATGAGAACTCTGATACAACATACCAAAATATCTGGGGCACAATGAAGGCAATGCTAAGAGGAAAGTTCCCTGCATTAAGCCCATATATTCAAAGATGTAAAAGTCAACAAATCAATGACTTGACACTACAACTCAAAGCCCTAGAAAAAGAAGAACAAAGTAACACCAAAAGAAGTAGAATACAGGAAATAAGTAGAATCAGAGCTGAAATCAATGAAATTGAAACACAAGAATTCAAAAAATTGATAAAACAAAAAGCTGGTTCTTTGAAAAAATAAACAAAATTGACAAACCCTTAGCCACCCTAACAAAGAGGAGAGAGAAAACCCAAATTACCAAAATTTGTGATGAAAAAGGAAATATCATGACAGACCCTGTTGAAATACAGAGGATAATCAGAAACTATTTTGAAAACTTATATTCCAGTAAAATAGAAAACTCTGAAGACACTGACAAATTCCTAGAGACTATGACCTACCTAAACTGAACCAGGAGGACATTCATGACTTAAAATGATCAATTATATGCAAGGAAATAGAAGAGGCCATCAAGAGCCTTCCAAACAAGAAAAGCCCTGGGCCAGATGGATTTTCAGCTGAGTTCTACAAGACCTACATAGAAGAACTAACTCCAATACTCCTCAAATTATTCCACAAAATAGAAAGGGAAGGAACCCTTCCAAACTCATTCTATGAGGCTAGTATCACCTTGATTCCAAAACCAGACAGAGTCACATCAGAAAAGGAAAATTTCAGACCAATATCCCTGATGGGTATAGATGCAAAAATTCTTAATAAAATTTTGGCAAATCGCATACAAAAGCATATTAAGAAAATAGTGCACCATGATCAAGTGGGGTTCATTCCAGGGATGCAAGGTTGGTTCAATATATGGAAATCAATACGTGTAATCCATCACATCAATAGACTTAAAGATAAGAATCACATGATTCTATCAATTGACACAGGGAAAGCATTTGATAAAATACAGCACCCTTTCATGTTCAAAACACTAGAGAAACTAGGGATAGTAGGAACATACCTCAACATGGTTAAAGCAATATATGCTAAGCCCAAGGCCAACATCATCCTAAATGGAGAAAAATTGGAAGCATTCCCTCTAAAAACTGGAACAAGACAGGGATGCCCTCTCTCACCACTCTTATTCAATATAGTCCTTGAAACTCTAGCCAGAGAAATCAGATAGACAAAAGAAATTAAAGGGATATGAATAGGAAAAGAAGAACTAAAACTAGCATTATTTGCAGACGACATGATCCTATACTTAGAGGATACAAAAAGTTCCACCAGAAAACTTCTAGAACTGATAAATAAATTCAGCAAAGTTACAGGATATAAAATAAATATCCATAAATCAAATGCATTTCTATACATCAGCAATGAGTCCTCTGAAAGAGAAATTAGAAAAACTACCGCATTTGCAATAGCCTCCAAAAAAAAAAAAAAAAAAAACTTGGGAATCAATCTAACAAGAGTGGTGAAAGACCTCTACAGTGAAAATTACAAGACACTAAATAAAGAAACTGAAGAAAATCTTAGAAGATGGAAAGACCTCCCATGTTCCTGGACAGGCAGAATCAATATTATTAAAATGGCCATACTACGCAAAGCACTATACAGATTCAATGCAATCCCAATTAAAATCCCAAAGGCCTTTCTTATAGAAATAGAAAAGGCAATCATGAAATTCATTTGGAAAAATAAGAGACCCAGAAAAGCCAAAGCTATCTTGAGCAAGAAGAGTGAAGCAGGAGGCATCACAATACCAGACCTTAAACTTTACTACAAAGCAATAGTAACAAAAACGGCATGGTATTGGCACCAAAATAGACATGCAGACCAATGGTACAGAATAGAAGACACAGACAGTAATGCACATAAATACAACTATCTCATACTAGACAAAGGTGCCAAAAACATACATTGGAGAAAAGATAGCCTTTTCAACAAGTGGTGCTGGGAAAACTGGAAATCCATATGCAGTAAACTGAAACTAAACTCCTATCTCTCACCATGCACAAAACTCAACTCAAAGTGGATCAAAGACCTAGGAATTAGACCAGAGACCCTGCGTCTAATTGAGGAGAAAGTAGGTCCAAATCTTCATTACTTGGGATTAGGCCCCAAATTCCTTAACAAGACTCCTATAGCACGAGAAATAAAAGCAAGAATCAATAAATGGGATAGACTTAATCTAAAAAGCTTCTTCTCAGCAAAAGAAACTATCAATGAGGTGAAAAGAGAGCCTACATTCTGGGAGCAAATTTTTGCCACACGCACATCAGATAGAGCACTAATTTCCAGGATATATAAAGAACTCAAAAAACTTAACACCAAAAAAACGAACAACCCAATCAATAAATGGGCTAATGACCTGAGTAGAAACCTCTCAGAAGAAGATATACAATCAATAAACAAATATGTGAATAAATGTTCAACGTCTTTACCCATTAGAGAAATGCAAATCAAAACTACTCTCAGATTTCATCTCACCCCAGTCAGAATGGCAGCTATCCAAAATACCAGCAACAATAAGTGCTGGCGAGGATGTGGTGTAAAAGGTACACTCACACATTGCTGGTGGGATTGCAAACTGGTGCAACCAATCTGGAAAGCAGTATGGAGATTTCTTAAAAAACTTGGAATGGAGCCACCATTTGAACCAGCTATCCCATTCCTTGGCCTATACCCTAAAGACTTAAAAACAGCCCACTACAGTAAAGCAGCCACTTCAATGTTTATAGCAGCACATTTCACAATTGCAAAACTGTGGAAGCAACCCAGATGCCCTTCAATAGATGAATGGATAAAGAAACTGTGGTATATATACACAATGGAATATTATTCAGCAATAAAAGAGAATAAAATTATGGCTTTTGCAGGTAAATGGATGGAATTGGAGAACATTATGCTAAGTGAAGTAAGCCAATCCCAAAAAACCAAATGCCAAATGTTCTCTCTGATTAGTGGGTGCTGATACATAAGGGGGGTGGGAATGGGTAACTTAGGAGAAATGGAGGAACTCTGGATGCGGCAGGGAGGAGTTGGGGGGAGGGAAAGGGGAATGGGTATAGTAAAGACGATTGATTGAGATCATTATCACTACCCTTGGTGCATGTATGAAGACACAAATGGTATGATTCTATCTGGTTTGCAACCAGAGAAATGGAAAAATTGAGCTCTTTATATGTACTATGACTTGAAATGCATTTAAATAAATCAATTAAAAAAATAAATGATTTCAGAAAAGTAGCAGAATATAAATCAACACCCATAAATCAATTGCATTTCTATACATCAGTGATAAATCCTCTGAAAGAGAAATTAGGAAAACTCCCCCATTTACAATAGCCTCAAAAATAAAATAAAATAAAATATTTGGGAATCAGTTTAACAAAAGAAGTGAAGACCTCTACAATAAAAACTAAAGAACACCAAAGAAAGAAATTGTACAAGACCTTGGAAGATGGAAAAATCTCCCATGCTCCTGGATAGGCAGAATTAATATTGCGAAAATGGCCATACTACCCAAAGCGCTATATAGATTCAATGCAATTCCAATTAAAATCCCAATGTCATCCCAATGTCACGGGATTGGCTTACTTTGCTTAGCATGATACTCTCCAACTCCATCCATTTACCTGCAAATGTCATAATTTTATTCTCTTTTTATGCTCAGTAATATTCTATTGTGTATATATACCACATCTTCTTTATCCATTTGTCTATTAAAGGGCATCCAGGTTGGTTCCAGGTTTAGCTTTGCAAATTAAGCTGCCATAAACATTGAAGTGGCTACGTCACTGTAGTATGGTGTTTTTAAGTTCTTTGAGGATAGATCAAGGCGTTGGATAGCTGGGTCAAATGGTGGTTTTATTCTAGGTTTTCTAAGGAATCTCCATACTGCTTTCCAGATTGGTTGCACCAATTTGCAGTCCCACCAGCAATGTATGAATGTGACTTCCCCTCCACATTCTCACCAACAGTTATTGTTTTTTGTATTCTTGATAACTGCCATTCTGACTGGTATGAGATGAAATCTTAGTTTTAATTTTAATTTCTCAAATTACTAGAGATGTTGATAATTTTTTCATATATTTGTTGATCGACTGTATATCTTCTTCTGAGAAGTATCTGTTCAGTCTCTTAGCCTATTTATTGATTTGATTGTTTGTGGGTTTTTTTGGTATTAAATTTTTTGAGTTCTTTATATATTCTGGAGATTAGTGCTCTATCTGACACATGTATCGAAAAAATTTGCTCCCAAAATGTAGGCTCTTTGTTCACCTCATTGATTATTTCTTTTGTTGAGATACAATCTTTTTTTAGTTTGTCTCTGTTGCATTTATTGATTCTTGCTTTTACATCTTGTGCTTTAGGAATCTTGTTAAGGAAGTCAGGGCCTAATCCAACGTGATGAAGATTTGGGCCTTCTTTTTTCTCTATTAGGCTCAATGTCTCTGGTCTAATTCCTAGGTCCTTAATCTACTTTTAGTTGAGTTTTGTGCATGGTGAGAGATAGGAATTTAGTTTCATTTTGCTGCATATGGATTTCCAGTTTTCCCAGCACTATTTGTTGAAGAGGCTATCTTTTCTTCAATGTATGTTTTTGACACCTTTGTCTAGTATGAGAAAACTGTATTTATGTGAGTTTGTCTCTGTGTCTTCTATTCTGTATCATTGGTCTACATATCTATTTGGTGCCTGTACCATGCCATTCTTGTTACCATAGTTTTGTGCTATAGTTTAAGGTCTGGTGTTGTGATGCCTCCTGCTTCACTCTTCTTGCCAAGGATTGCTTTGGCTATTCTAGGTCTCTTATTTTTCCAAATGAATTTCATGATTGGTTTTTCTACTTCTATAAGGAATGACATTGGGATTTTAATTGGAATCACATTGAATCTGTATATTGCTATTGGTAGTATGGCTATTTTGACAATATTAATTCTGCCTATCCAAGAGCATGAGGGATCTTTCAGTCTTCTAAGGTCTTCCTCAATTTCTTTCTTTAGTGTTCTATAGTTTTCATTATAGAGAACTTTTGCCTCTTTTGTTAAATTGATTCCCAAGTATTTTATTTTTTTTCAGTACAATGGGGTCAGTTTCCTAATTTCTCTTTCAGACTATTCATCACTGATATGGAGAAATACAATTGATTTATGGGTGTTGGTTTTGTATCCTGCTACTTTGCTGAAATCACTTATTATAGAAGTTTTCTGGTAGAATTTTTTGGATTCTCCAAGTATAAAATTATGTTATCAGCCCATAATAATAGTTTGATTTCTTCTTTTCCTATTTGTGTTCCTTTACTTTCTTTTATACAATTGATCTGGCAATAGTTTCAAGGATATATTGAATAAAAGTGATGAAAGAGGGCATCCTTGTCTTGCTCTCATTTTTAGAGAGAATACTTCCAATTTTTCTCCTTTTAGAATGATATTGGCTTTGGGTTTAACATAGATAGCTTTTACAATGTTGAGGTATATTCCTACTATCCCTAGCTTTCTAGTGTTTTGAACATGAAATGGCATTGTATTTTGTCAAATGCTTTCTCTATATCAATTGATATAATCATATGATTCTTATCTTTAAATCTACTGATGTGATGAATTGTTTATTGATTTCCATATGTTGAACCAACTTTGCATCCCTAGAATGAACCCCACTTGATCATGGTGCACTATTTTTTAATATGTCTTTGTATGACACTTGCCCAAATTTTTTTGAGAAGTTTTGCATCTATGTTCATCAGGAATATTGGTCTAAAATTTCCTTTCCTTGATGTTTCTGTCTGGTTTTGCTATCAGGATGGTACTAGCCTCATAGAATGAGTTTGGAAGTGTTCCCTCCTTTTCTATTTCATGGAATAATTTGAGGAATGTTGGTATTAATTCTTGTTTGTAGGTCTTATAGAACTCAGCTGTGAATCTGTTTGATCCCAGGCTTTTTTTAGTTGGTAGGCATTGATGGTGTATTCTATTTCCTTGCTTGAAATTGATCTGTTTAGATTGTGTATATCCTCCTACCTCAGTTTGGGTTGATCAAATGCCTCTAGAAATTTATTGTTGTTTTTGAATTAATCTACTGGAATATAAATTTTCAAAATAGATTCTAATTATCTTTTTTTCTTCAATAGAGTCTGTCATGATATTTTCTTTTTCATCACAAATTTTAGTAATTTAAGTTTTCTCTCTCCTTTTTATTAGGGTGGCTATGGGTTTGTTAATTTTATTTTTTTCATAGAACCAGCTTTTTGTTTTGTCAATTTTTAATTGCTTCTTTTGTTTCCATTTCATTGGTTTCTGCCCTGATTTTAATTAGTTCTGTCTTCTACTACTTTTGGTGTTGGTTTGTTCTTTTTCTAGGGCTTTGAGTTGTTATGTCAGGTTCCTCATTTGTTGACTTTTTATTCTTTTAATGAATGAACTTAATGCAATAAAGTTTTCTTTTAGCACTGCCTTCATAATGTCCCAAAGATTTTGATATGTTGTTCTCATTTACCTCTATGAACTTTTTTTTTATCTCTTCCTTGATGTCTTTTGTTATCCATGCATTATTCAATAGCATATTATTTAGTATCCAGGTGTTGTAGTAGCTTTTATTTTTTATTTTATTTTTAATTTTATTCCATTATAGTCAGACAGAATGCAGGGTAGTGTGTGTGTGTGTGTGTGTGTGTGTGTGTGTGTATATATATTGTATTTGCTAATGCTTTCTTTGTGGAATAACATATGGTCTATTTTGGAGAAGGATCCATGTGTTGCTGAAAAAAAGTGTATTTGCTTTTTGAGGAATGAAATATTCTATATATGTCTGTTAAGTCTAAATTTTTGATTGTTGTATTGAGTTCTATAGTTTCTTTGTTTAGTTTTTGTTTGGAAGATCTATCCAGTGGTGAGAGAGGTACGTTAAAGTCACCCAGTATTATTGTATTTTGGTCTATTTGATTCTTGAAGTTGAGAAGGGTTTGTTTGATATACATACATGCCCCATTGTTTGGGGCATAGATATTTATAATTGTTATGTCTTGTTCATGTATGATTTCCTTAAAGAGTATGAAATGTTCTTCTTTATTTTTTTTCACTAACTTTGGTTTGAAGTCCACTTCATCTGATATGAGGTTGGAAACCCCTGCTTGTTTATGTGGTCCATTTGAGTGATAAGTTTTTTCCCACCCTTTCACTTTCAGTCTTTGGATGTCTTTTCTTGTCTGATGAGTCTTGAGGGCAGCATATTGTTGAGTCAGTTTTTAAAATTCAATCTGTCAATCTATGTCTTTTCATTGATGAATTTAGGCCATTCACATTCAGGATTATTTAAATATGATTTGTATTCCAGGTCATTTTGTTTCATTTTTGGTTTTTAACTTTACTAGGCTTCTCCTTTGATTGCCCTTCCTTGTAGAGTAGTTCCTCTCTTTGCTGATTGTCATTGTTGTTTTGCATTTCCTCCTCATGGAATATTTTGTGAAGAATGCTCTGTAGTGCAGGCTTTCTCATTATAAATTCTTTTAATTTCTGTTTATCATGAAAAGCTTTTATTTCATCATCAAATCTGAAGTTCAATTTTGCTAGATATAAGATTCTTGGTTGGCATCCATTGTCTTTCAGAGTTTCGTATATGTTGTTCCAGGGTCTCCTGGCTTTGAGGGTCTGGGCTGAAAAATCTGCTTAGACCCGAATTGGTCTTCACCTCTATGTAATCTGATTCCTCTTTCTTGCAGCCTTTAAAATTCTTTCCTTATTCTGTATGCTAGACATTTTCTTTGTAATGTGCCTTGGTATAGGTTTGTTGTAATTTTGTACATTTTGTGTTGTATAAGCCTCTTATATTGATTTTCCAACTCATTTTTTCATGTTTGGGAATTTTCTGATATTCTATCAATTGAAGAGATTGTTCATTCCTTTGTTTTGAATCTCTATGTCTTCCTCTATCTCAATAAATCTTAGCTTTGATCTTTTGATGCTGTCTCATAATTCTTGCATGTTCTGTTCATGGTTTCTTACCATCTTCACTGTGTGGTCAACTTTATTTTCAAGATTGTATATTTTATCTTCATTATATGAGGTTCTGTCTTCCAAGTGATCTAGTCTGTTGTTGGTGGTTTCTATTGTCTTTTTTATTTGGTTTATCATTTCCTTCATTGCAAGGATTTCTGATTTTTTTTTCAGAATGTCTTTCTTGAAGTAATCTTTTTCCACCTATATTTGCTCTCTTATCTCTTTTTTGGAGTGATCAATTTTTGCCTGTATTTGTTCTCTTATGTCATTCTTTAATTTTCAGATCATTTTTATTATGTACATTCTGAACTCCTTCTCTAACATTTCACAACTTTGCTGTCAATGAATTATATTATTGTAGTATTTTGGTTTGTTTGAGGCATTTTCTTCCCTTGTTTTTTCATGTTTTCTATGTGTCTTCCTTTCTTCAGTGCAGATCTGAGGTATTGCAATTTCTACCCTATAATCTTGTAATGGCCCTTGGTGTTGGGCTTCTAGTTCCCAGCCATTGTTCCAAGATGGACACTACTGCAACTAAAGACGGTGGTGGCGGTAGGGGAAGTAACTCAAGATAGCAATGGGGGTGGCTCAAGATGGATACAAGCACTTTCATAGATGAGGCTAAAAGGGTGGGCCTTACAATGGCTTTGGGCTACCTATTTGGAGATGAAGTGCTGTGGCATGCTGTGCTGTGACAGGCAGCTGCCCCTAGGCCCTATCTGTTGTCCCACAGTAGAGGCTACTACATGAGGAGAGCTGTGGAGAGGGCAAGGGCAATGGCTGTAGTGTCCTAAGATGGAGGCAGGCCAGAGGTGTGATGGGTTGGTAAATGGGGAAGAACAGCATGGTCCTCAGCTCTGCATGGGGGCTGTCCTGGGCCTGGGCTCTCAGGTCAGTGGGGGTGGTCCTGGGCCTGACCTGGGCCTGGGCTCTTGTGCTGGTCAGAGATCTATAGGTCCCAGGGCTGGGCCTGGGGTCCCACGCAGGTACATTGAGGCAGTCCTTGGCCTGACCTTGGTCCATGCTCCCTCCTGCTTGGATTGGTGGGGGTAGTCCTGAGTGTGTCATTATTCTTCTATGTTAAAAATCTAGCTGGTGTGAAAAATGAATTGGAATAAAGATACCAGATATTTGGTAAAGAAATAATTATTAATTATAATTTTGATTTAGAGGTAGAATAATAGATAATAATTAAAACGGAAGCATTAATAAGAGTGAAAATAATTTGGAAATTCATATTTTAATGGCAACTTTTCATACCAATAATACAATGAACCACACTTCTGATCAACTTCATTGCCTTTGTGATATCATGGAGCATGTACTTTTTCATAAATTGACACACATAAAAGATACTCAATAATCAGTGAAGGAAAGAAATTTTGTCTGAAGGACTGTTTTCAGACCTCCAGTTGAATGAGATTTTCAGTTTTGGTACACTTTCAGTGTATTTATATATATATACTCATTTTGTGTATAGTGTTGGAGTAGTAAAGAAAAAGTTTAAAAATAATTTAAAAATCAAACTTTTACATAAACAGTGATATCATCATGGATTATATCTGACATTATCTAAAGACTTTAGTATCAAGGTCAAGGTTGATGAAATTACTAAGATTCCATGATGCACTTAAAAATTATGTTAAGATCAGAAAATTCTGGACTGTATTTGATATGGATCCTGAATTACATTTTAGAATAAACTCTTATAATAATTGTTATCCTTATAACAATTTTTGTAACACTAAGAAGCAAAATGGTGAATTTTACATTGTGGCCAATTTGTATTTGCTGTTTTTTTCCTCCAACATTAACATTTATGGAGTTACAAGGTTTTTATTATTCTAAACACAGAGCTGAAGGACTGTTCATGAAGAGTGCTGGAAATGCTAGATAAGCTTTTAGTGACTGGCAGTGCCAAAGCTAGCTGTGCTTAAGTTATCTGGTATGCTTCCTTATTATTTTGCCATGTTGTTGCTAAAGGGGAAATTTATTAAGTGAGAAGAAAATTCAGACCAAAAATCAATTACTTTCCTCTTCCCTTTATATTCATCATGATAAATCGTATTTTGTTTGTTTGTTTGTTTAGCATGAGGACACAGGTTCCAGGATAAATCATTTAAACATTCAAAGATTCTTTACTTAAATAAAAATATATCTTGGTGACTATAGTCACAAGTACAAAAAATAAAGAACATATGCTAAATCACTTCTCTCTTACCAAATGCATTATTCACTCTATCTCTGTCATGTTAGTCCTGTGTTATTTCAGAGCTTGGCTTACCAGCTGTGCTTTATTATACCAATTAGAGAGGTGACCTTTTATAACAATGAGTGGCTTTATTTATTTATTTTTTCAATGCAAAAATTGTAAGGCTGTATATGTGAAACATTATAAGTGAACAAAGAAGTCCAAATAAATACCACTCTAGGATATGAATATGCAGTATTACATTATTTCCATTTCATCATATATAAGTTGCATTTCATGGAGGTAGACAGATAGTAATAGACCACATTCCACTGTCAGTTCTGTATGATTTTACTTATGAAATTACAATTGCTTTGGCTTTTTCTAGGAAAAAAATAAAGAATGTGATCAATACATATTATCATTCATATAATAACATTTTCTTCATTTAAAAGCATGTCAATGTCTGTAGCATTAGGTTTAAACTAAACAAATTATTTTCCTAGTAATTATGAGATCATCTAGAATTTTGTGTTTAGGAAATGTAGAAATTTGAAAATCTTTTGTTATCCTCTAAAGAACTATTACTTTCAATCTCATAGACATGAAAACAATAGTAGAAAAGAACAAAACATACAAGTAGTATAGCATAAGTAGATTAGACAAAACTTTGGGGCTAGCTTAATAGATGTGTGACCTTACTTAAATTATTTAAATCTTTCTTCTAGTTCCATTATTTTAAAACAAAGTTAATAGCTCCAATATTATAGTGCGATTATGAGGATTAACCTAAGATAAGCTATGTAAAATATTTAATTCTCACTAGCACATAGTTCGTACTCAAGAATTACTTATTGAATGGAGGCATGAGTCAGTCTTTCCAGATTGCATCATGAAATCATAAAATAAATCTGGCAAGATCCTCAAAAGAAAGTTAAAATGAGCCTTATCTTTCATATCTCTGGAAGGATTCTCTGGAAATACTTTAGAACTACTTGCTCCTGATTCTTTGCTACTTCTATGCTCCCATATTCTTTTATTTTTGTAGTTACCAAACAATGATGTAGGTTTTGTTTTTATTTTCTTTAACATATCTGTTTGCCTGACCTGCCTGCAAGTTCTTCAATGGTGAAAATTATGTCTTTAAAATATTGATTTATCACTATAGTCAGAGTGATCAACACAAAGTTAAAAATACTAATGAATTGAATTGAAAGGATAAAAAATGGAAAATATTCACTAAAGTACTCAATTTTTCAAAATAAATACATGCTTATTAAAACAATGTAGAAGAGAAATAAAAAGAAAAGAAAAACTTAATATCACTGTCAAAAGTACCATCACTAACAATGATGAGATATTATTTTTGGCCCACTCTATTAATAAAAATTTAAAATTCTAACAATATTAACTGTTAATAAAGATGAAGGAAGTAGCTGCAGAAGTTTTAGTTTGATCAAATATCTATTGCAATATCTAGAAAATGTATATATCATATAACCACATGATTTTATTACCAGATATACAACCTAGAAGTCTCTAGCATGGGGTGTTCACAAAGACAAATAAAAGTATGTTTGACTGCAGTGTTTTTAAATTTGTTATTTTTAGATATACATGACAGTACAGAATATTTTGACATAGTATACATACATGGAATATAACATTTTAATTAGTATCCCATTCTTGTGGTTGTACTTGATTGCAGTATTATTTGCAAGAGAAGAAAGCAGGAAACAAACATGTCCAGAAAGAGAATGGGTAAGTGAGGAAACACTTTGAATCAGGGAAAGGAATTAATTTTCTAAATGTAAGTAACAAAGATAAAAATTAAAAATAATTGAAGGCAAAGAGCAGGTCACAGAAGCTTTATTTTGTTTATATCATTTATAGGAATTCAAATCTACTTTCATACTACGCCATGTAGACATGGTTTATAAACTTACAGAGGTAACAAAATTTTAGATATACAGGCTGGAAATATACCCATAAAATCCATGACATACTCCTTGAGGAACTATAGGAGAAAGAGACATTGGACCAGGAAGTAGAAGGGATATTAAAAATTTATTTATAACATTATAATATAAATAAAAATAACATGTTAATGAATTCATCCTAGCCCTTCTCAGTATATTCAATCTTCTACACATATAATTTAATAGTTTAAACTTGAAATGGTTATTGTCATGTACTCGGGTCTTAAGTGTATTTCTCTGTATCTGTGTTGTATGTAACTGGAAAAGTTTTACAGTGGCAATTGCTTTTCGTGGCATTTAGAATGTATTGGAAACATTTTTGGACACCTACTTCATAGTAGGAAGTCTTTGGGATTCTGCACAAGAGGAAGAGCAACCTCTGAAATTGAGTAGTTTAATAAAGAATAGGGATCAAAGTATTGCATACATACTTCCAGCTAGAAAATTTCCCATAGCAATTATGGCAGTGTGCATTTTTCATGGGAACATTTTTTAAAAACACATGCAGCCTAATGAAGAAACAGGTTAACAATAAATACACAAATCAAATATGTAATGGAATAAACACATAATCATTTAATATTAAACTGTTGAAATTTTGTTTTCTAAAATAGGTCCAGGATGGTCAGCAGTACTATTCAGAGTTTTTAGCAAAATCTTTTCCCTTTTTCTCAGCTCTGATTTTTCAAAGACTTTCCAGATACAAATGGAATTGAATGCATTCATAGGAGATGATCTGTTTAATTTCTATTTATCCACAAAATAGTGAATCAATTTCTGTTGGGTTTATGGTATTTACTGATGTTTTTAAGGTTAACTGAGAATGAAGTATGTTTCCTACAGTGCGTTTTCCTGGTGCAAATTACAGTCCACATGTGTTGCCTGTTTATAATAAGCTCTGGAAGAAAGCTATTGTTTATGACTGTAGGTATGCAGCATTTACAACCAGGAGCTAAAGCAGAGAGAAGAAGAAATGCCAATTTGATCACTTTTTATGATAGTGAAGCAATGTTGGTTGAAGCAAGTTCTTATCACTTTTTAGAATATGCATGGATTTTTTAATCACCCAAAAGGCGATTCCTTAAACAATGAAATTGAATGTGCCTTCTGATCATACTGTGTTCTCAACTCAAATGAAAAACAAAAACTATGGATTTTGTAAGGCATGGTCCGTGTGGTTGCTTGGCTTTACATAGAGATAAAAATATATCAGAAGGTGGATAAATGAGGATGTGGAGGTGGTGCTGGCCTGATTCGCATACCAGTATTTCAATTGCAGATGAGAGACAAAATTCAGACATTCAGATGGGGTTAGTCTAGTGGGGAAAAAAAAGGCATAAGACATATGTTTTTCAAAATTGAACTCAAATTCAAGAGTTTTTTTTTTTTTTTTGGTACTAACAAAGAAACACAACATGAAAAAAGATGGGCAGTAAAAAAGAATGATGAGGGTGGTAACAACGAATTCAGCCACACTCTGGACTTCTGCCAAGTCTGACAGGCAAGTAACTGGCAGAGGAGTGAGGGGAACTCAGACAATAATAGCAGTGGTAGTGGCAAGGGCCACCTGCTTCTTCTAAGAGATAAACTATTGTTAAACCCTTGGCACTCTGCAATGGAACCTTGTATCCACAGGCAGGAAACAGAGCACAGTGGGTTATTAGTCTTGGGAATTCATGCCAAGGCAGAGAGAATCATCCTTGCTTTCCATTGAGAGAGAAAAGAGCATGCCAAAACAGCTGGAAGATCTGCTGCCATGGGAGTTTCCTGGAGGACTGAACCTTCTTAGAGCCATATAAATTTACATATTTTATATACATATATATTTGCATACACATATGTATATGTACATACTCACATGAGTATGTACATATACACATACACCTATTTATCTATACACATATATACATAGCTTATGTATGTTTAGAATATATAGTTTAAATATACATTTTAAAGTATATTTGTTTAAAGATGCATACATATATATCCAATTTTAGTAAGAAAAAAAAACATAGCTTAGGCAAAACATTAGATTGTGTGCTAGTTCTTCAACACTTTTCTTTCACACTTTTGATATATAGATCAATGTTCAAGGTATAGAGAACAACTTTACTCATATGATAAGCCTAGAGAAATAAAGGATGTATAGATGATTCCGTATGCTACAAATACACATCATGGGTTCTTAGAAAATAGCTGTTGCAAATGTAACATTTACATATTGGGCAGAAAGTAATTAGATGTTAATGTTCCTGAGCAGCTTCAGGGCAGATATTTCACTGTGTAGCACAGGAAGCACCCCAGAGTTATCACTTCTGCAATGGTATATCCCTTTCAGCTCAAATTGGGATCCAGAAGTGTCTTTCCATGCCAAAAGTTGCTTAAAGTATATCCCTGATCATCATAGTAAGACTATTACATGCAGTTTTCGTCTGAAAGAATTCAGATGTAGAATGAATAGGTTAGAGAAACCAGCTTGGAGAACACTAGAGTGCACATGGATAATAAGAAAATCAGGTAAGTAGCTTGCAGTGGAGTTTATTAGGGGAAAGACTTCTGTACCAGCCACCAACTGAAGAGGGCTCGCCCTTAATGATTATTGCTTGAATGTTCAGAGCATCTGCAGTTAATTGCAAGGATCTGAGTAGGAATTTTCTACAGCAGGAGGATAACATGGCACTGCAAAAGAGCACCTAGAATAGACAAAAGGATTTTCTTAGCTACACTGGTTTAAAATTGTCATGGGTTCCTTGGTGAGAAGGATGTGCAGATTAATATCAGAATCCACAGCCTAAATTGTATAATTCATCTACTGTTAATGCTGTATATTAAAATGTATATATGATCATTCTCATAGAATAAGGTTTAAATATCTACAACAAATCTTGACCTTCATCTACTGTTAATGCTGTATATTAAAATGTATATATGATCATTCTCATAGAATAAGGTTTAAATATCTACAACAAATCTTGACCTTCCAGGGCCTGCATGGCCCCAATTGACTCTTAAACCTTTTTTGGGGTGTGTGTCTTTCTGCCTAGGTGGACTCTGAATTGGTATACAAAATAGAGCTATGGATTTTAGCAGTAGCAGCTAAGAGCTCAACCTTTGCATAGTTTTCCATATAATTAAGTAAATAAAGAGAATTATAGGAGAATGTTAAATAGTGACTACCTGTAGACATTGTCTATGGCAAGTAGTGATGGATGCTTTATTGTATCATTTTTCATTGTTGAGGGTACACATGTATACATTTACTTATTTAAGTATTTAATATTCTTAACTCTTATTTTCTTCTTGAGGTCTCTGGCTACTGAAGGTATCGTCAAACTTTTTTCTTATATGAAAACAGTATGGGAAGTTAAAAAAAAAGTATAGCTTTTGAAGTACAATCAAATTCAAAATGTAGTATTTAAAGATTCATATAAATTATTCCCATTACCTTTTTCTAAGTACCCAGTGTACTCCAGGCATTTGGAATGTATCTTTTGTATATTTTGGAAAGTATCTTGCATAGTTTTTTGTTTTAGCCCTGGTGTCAGCCCTACCTGACACATGCTATAATTTACATTTGTTCACTGAGAAAACACAACTCAGTTAAATGAAGGTTTTGTTTAAGGTGTTGCTACACGGAAGGAGCACAAGTATTCCCCAACTAAAGTTTCCCAGTTCCCTACAGAATAGTTTAATCAGCATTATTCCAAAGAAATACAAGCTATAATATGCAATTTAAAATTTTTAAAAGTAAGAAGAAATCTATGAAATTAATTTTCATATTATAAACAATTTAATATATCTTAAAAATTACCACTTCAACATGCAATCAAGATAAAATGTCATTCATGAGATTTGTTTTTCCTACTGTTTGGACTCTGGTGTTCATTGGATACTTACAGCACAAATGAGTTTCGTTTAGTCCTCTTTCAAGTGTCCAAGAGCCACAAGTGGCCAGCACTGGGTAAAAATATGTACCCCTAGAGTTGGGAGGGATGTTAAGTATCAAAGGGGAAGACTTGGGTGATCACCTGGCACCTACTGGGAATTAACTGGAAGGGAGGAGATTGACCAGGTTCATGCTCTTTTCCTTCTTTTGATCACATATTGTATTCCTGTAAGGATGGCCTTTGGAACCCAAAACTTTAAACTTCATGACTTCTCCAAGAAAGGTCTGAGAGAAACCACATTTAGCCTCATGAATTTTATATCTTATTCTGTGTCTCTATCATGGATTAGATCACCATGATTGGACAAGGGGTTGTGAGAATGTGGAAAGTTTCTCAGCTACATTTAAGTTCATAGTCAGTATTCACAGAAGCTGATATGACTACAAATCAAGATTATATTTTACAACCAAACATCAATTATTTCAGAATGTTTGCTATTTTTTCACTTGGGCTAATAGAGATAATTAAGAATTCCTTCACAAGGTACAAAACAAAACCAAGGCAGAACAGATACAACTAAGTTTTGGACTCTAATCTCAATTCAGATTCTTCACAAAAATTCCTGTGGCCCATGAAGATAGTTTCACAGGTATTTCAAATCAAGGATTATAGTATTATGAAAAATCAGGCACTTGTATTTTATAATTCATCAGAATTATACATTTGGGATGATGTGTTATTTAGAACCAAGTAAATTTAGGTTTAGAAGACAATTATGACACTTTTTGTGATAATTGGATCAAATTCTAAATTTATCAAAGTGGCAATACTTGTTTTAGAAGTTTAATGTTAAGATTAAAGTTTGAGCTGGGAGCGGTGGAGCAAGCCTGTAATCCCAGCACTTAGGGAGGCTGAGACAGGAAAATCGCGAGTTCAAAGCCAACATCAGCAAAGGCGAGGCGCTAAGCAATTCAGTGAACACAAACACAAAATAGGGCTGGGGATGTGGCTCAGTGGACAAGTGCCCCTGAGTTCAATCTTCAGTACTAAAAAAAAAAAAAAAAAAGATTAGAGTTTGTATTTGCAAAACCTTTTCCATCCTTCATGGTACATAATACATACTCAAGTAATACTAATGTAATAATATTACAGAATAATATGCATGAAAAATTAAAATGCTAGAAAATTAATGCAATGATGAACACATAAATGTAGTCAGTGACTTCTTCTGTCCACCTATAATCAGTTTATTGTCCATTCTCTTACTTAAGTCCATTTCAAATATATATGAGGATTCTAATTGATAGAATGTTAGTAATACCTTGGAAACCCCTATGTGTTTTTCCCTGAACCCATAGCCCTCTATGATCTCTAGAGATAACCATCAACCTGAAATTTTGACTCATTATTTAGTTTTTTCATTTTAAATGGATATGAATGTGTCTTGATACAATCCATCATTTAGTTTTGCATGTTTTTATGCTTTACATACATAATGGAAGTATACTGTGTGCATTCTTCTGTGACTTTGCTCAATATAATCTTTATGAGATGCAAGAAATTTTAGTTGATTCACTTTTACCATATTGTATACCATATGACTGTTTTAAGATTGTTTTTTTGGTATTATGGGACTTTGTGTTGTTTCCAATTTCTTGTAGTAACAAACAATGCTTCTAGAAACATTTTTTGCTTATGTTTCCATTTATATCTGTACATATGCAAATATATACACATACACACATGTTCACTCTTTTATATACATATATGAGTGTGTGTTTATGCACACACAAACACACATACATGAATTTTCCTAGGATATATTTTTATGAATCAAATTGGTAGATTGTACAATATGTACATTTACAGATTTACTAGGTAATTCCAAATGAGGTTCCAACATATTTGTGTAGAACAATGACACTTAAAACACTTTCATCTTGGCATAGGATACACAAATAGACTAGTTAAACAGACAATCCAGAGACTAATTTATATAAACATATGAACTTGATTTTTGAGAATTATGGTATTATGAATTTATAATAGGTGTCAGATAATTGGCTATTCAGTGAAAAAGAAAAAAAAGAGCTAATTCTCAAATTCTACTTTATACCAAAAGCAATATCAATTTTAAGGATATTAGGGACTTTTATGTAAAATGCAAAAGAATAGAAACAGGAAATCATACAGCAAAATAATTTTTTTACTGTAGGTCAAAAACATTAATGAAGACAAAAAAGTGAAATCTGTAACAAAAAATAAATTTACATCATCTATTATATATTTTGTTCAACTAATACATAAAAGAAGAATAAAACAAGAAAATAAATTTATGTATTAAAAAAAGCTTAAATATTGCACATTAACTATAGTAAGCTGTAATGAGGGTCAGTAAACTTTATTTAGAAAAAGATGGATAGCAAACAGCACTACTTTGAACTCACATAATATTTAATATACATATACAATAGTGTATATATAATACATATAGCTAGTTAATGTATTTACAGTAGAAGTGCATGTGATAATATTAAAATCCAAAAAATATCATATACAAGTGTATATATTATCCTAATTTAGAAAAAAAAAGGTTATCTCCAAACTGCATTTACTCCAGAAATCATATACTTTTGTTTCTCTTAAAAATGGAAGTTTTTATAGCTTTTGGTTCACACTCAGTATTTCAAATTATACCATAATCTGGCACCCCCTGGGTGGGTGTCCATGTGTAATATTCTGCAGGGGTTGGGAGACAGGGAGAGGGAAGGCAGGTACAGAATAGTACAAGTGGTCGGCCTAGTAGAAGAGTCAGGTGATCTTTAGAACTTACTGAGGGCCAATAGTGTACGTGGAAGAGCGAGTGTGTGGAGGGGAAGGGAGCTGACTTTGCCTTGAACACTCAGAACTCTGCTGTTGTGTCTGGGCCTCCGTTTCTAGGCCCCTGAAAGGGATTAGGATTGTCAGTCTGAGGGGTTTGTCCCTAACAACGTCTAAAATATTTGGGGACTGTGGCCTGGATCTCTTCCCAGGGACTCATTTCCAAGCATCCATACTTCTACCCCCTATCTCATTCCCTTGAAAAATATTGAACACTTTTTCTCTTTCATTAACACCACCTAAAACTTTGGTGGGTCCAGAAAAAAAAATGATGAGCAAGAGAAAAGGAAACCAGAAACCATTTGGGGTACTCCCCTTCCCTGCCCAGGTCTCTCTCTGCACACAGTTTAGTCAACAGCTTGCTGGGAAATTTGCTGCCTGGATGTGCCCCCACCCCACATACACTCCACATACTCCTCCCCACCTTATCCTTAGCCTGTTGGCTCAGTTCTGCAAAGGAAGCAAGACAGGATGGACAGACACCCATCTGAGTTTTTCTGTGTTTTCATCTTTAAAACAAATCAGAGAGTTTGTGGGTGGCTTTGTTGGATAAGAAGGCAGGGGGTGTCAGCATGCCCAGAAGCCTCCACGGTGGACCTCATTCTGCCAGTATGTAGCCTGATGAAGCCCCATCAGCTGCTGGGCAATAGTTGGGGTCATATAGATATTGATGGCATAGGCCATATACTGATGGCTTCTTTGGTGGGAACCCTGTATATAGTCCATCTCCAGGGACATGGAGGAGTTGTCACACTTCTTGGTTCCTAGCTTGGTGTCACTGATATTCTACTGAGTCTCCAGAGCCATCATGCCCACCTGGATAGGACACTTGTTTGTCCTACATAGAGGCTGATGGTAGAGTGGTCCATGGGTAGTAAGATGTGGTTCTTGGGGTCTTAGTGATACCTTCTCATGCCCAATGCCATCATGCCTGGGATGTGTTGGTACCCATCTGCACTGGTCCACCTATGGTGGAACCATCAAAGCTTTATTCTGCTTTTCAGAGTACTTGGTGCTGATATTCACACACTCTGCAGCCTCTTTGTCCTTTCCAGCACGAAAAGAGACACCTGTACCAGAATCAAGTTCTCATTTTCAAATGGGATATGGGCCTTGAACAGGTCCACAGAGTTCATGCTGTATCTGACCACAGCCTTGGTTTTTAATTGGTGTCAGTTCTGCAATGAGTGGTTGGTCTGGAGGACTGAACCGGGCTGAAGCTGAATATGCATAATCCCATCCTTCAGACCCTTCTGGAAGTTATGGCTAACAAAGAAGTTTGAATTCTTCCACTCAGCTGCAGAACTTAGTTTTCTTCTGAGAGTTGTGTTTGGACAGGAGCCAATTCTTGACCTCAGATAAGAGCTAGCAAGAAGGTTCCTTGTTGAATTGTATGGAGTTCATGGACAGCAGTTGTTGACTGGGTGGGAGAGTCAAGGTAGACAGATCAGAAACTGAAACCATGTTCTATGAGTGAGGACATTAATGCCCCAAATGGCCCAGGGCTGGTGACCAAATGGAGTACAGATAGAATCTCTAGAATAATGTTGCTGCTTTTGGATAGAACTAAGATGTTTTATTTGATAGCCTTAACATCTCATATTGGGGCAGAACAAATTCCATAATTATAGTGTAAGTCGTACTGCCATTAGCCAAAACAAGGCTTATTTGCTGGCTTCTTGAAATAGAGAGAGTAGCTTATCAAAGATGCAATAGTATTCCTTTTTTATTAAACCTATCTTTCAAAAAAGCCATAAAATGAACAACTTTATCAACAGCCTGTTCCAAAACAGGCTGTTTTAGAAGGCGATAGGAACCAGTTTGGCATCTGAGTTATCATGGAAAATTTCATTGAGAGGAAAGAGCCCCATCAGCACCTTCTTTCTAAATTAAAGCCAGAGATACTGTTGGGGAACTGCTGGCTTCCCATATGTTCTTGGTCTCCTTATATAAAATCCTCCTGGGAACTCTTTCCCAAGCTTCTAATCTCAAAGAAGACTTTTTAAAAACTTTCTGTTAAAGTTAAGTTCAGTATTAGAGAACTTTTATTTATTTCTAATAGATATGAGAAAAGTTAGTAGGTATTATTGACCTGAGTGTAATAATGTCCCTCAAGGCTAACCTTTAAATCTTTATGTGGTCAGTAATTCAAGCTATGCAGAGCATCTTTCTCTGTCTTTAAGAATATTATAACATTCCATAAAGCTATAATAAAAAGAGTAGTGGAAAAGGGCAAAGGGAAATTACCTCTTTCTCTGTAACGGCTCTGTAGAGCATTCACATACTCAGTTTACTCAAATGAGGTCCTTTTGGCAGTCTGCAGAGAGTTTCCTAAAGGAAATAATGCAGAATGATATTAACCTGAAATGTTGAATCCCTTTATTAATCCAAGGAATCAAATTACTCCTTTTCTTAATAAAATATAAATTAACATCCTAGCTTGACTGAGATAAGAGACTCATATACTGCCAATATTGTTTATAAGAACAAAATGTATAATTCCATAATGACAGCTTACTAGTATGTTGTTTTCACTAGTTTTTATGAAGCCAATTATTATATTCTGAGTTACTTATAAATTATAGTTATTAGATGATGGAACTTGCTATTTCTAAGTTATTTTGGTGAATGAGATGCATAAAACTTTGACTTAGTGGATTAAATTTTAAGTCATTATTGCTTCAAAAATTTCTAAATTAGGCATGAATTCTAATTTGTAATACGTTTTGCTTATTGTTTCACTAATCTTCTACATAAGCAAAAACAAAGGAACAATCCTGGAAGCAAAATAGATCACAAAATTGTGCTAAAAATACTGGAAGTAACAAAACTGCATTAATAATGCTAAGGATCATAGTTGTTTACACCTATAAATCACTAAGCACATTCTTTATATCAGTTAGTAAGACTCTTATCATGGTTATAGGTAATGAGTAATTAGGATTTGATTTCTCACATACTGAGTAACAATTATAATTTCTGAGACTGCTATCTTCGCAGGTAACATCAGGATTGAGCTGGTATCATGATGCACATAATGTAAAATTAAATGGCAGGATGGCAACATAATATAGATCTATACATATTTACATTGGAACTTTAAAATATGTTAAAAATGTTTAGGAAACTAGGACAAAAGGAATCTTCTATACTTTGATAGAGTAACTATTTTTAGAAATACCATGCACACATCAAACTCAGAGTAATGTCAGAAGCGTTAATTCAGGAAAAATACAGGGTGATTACAGATCGTTCTGGAGATCTTATCTGGCAAAATATATATGAACCATTAGTGGAGATATATAAAATTTTCTTTATGTGCAAAGGATATGATTATCTATTGATGACACAAAATAACTAATAAAATACTTAGTGCATATATGATAGTTCAACCAAAGCATCAGAGTGATAATAACTCTAGATTATTCTCAGGAATAAATCTAGCAATGCATAGGCTAACTCCTTATAAAAATTATAAGCTCCTTTCTAAGATACTAAAGAAAATTTGAGTAACATATGTGATAAATATTGCTCATGGATAAGAAGACAATATTGTAAAGATAACAAATTTCCAAAGTTACCTTATTAGTTATCAATCAAGATTGTAACTAGTCATTTTGCAAATTTCAAAATCTGATTCTAAGTATTTCCTGTGTAAGAACAAAGTAACAGCTACTAAAAGAAAAAAATGAAAAAGAATAAAGCTGGGAAATTTATTCTAACATATTACAACTCATTAATAAGTCTAAGGCTAAGCTTACTTCAGTGGTAGATCAAGTGCTTCACATTTGCAAGGCCTGAATTCAGCAGAGGGGTAAAAAATAACCGAAACAATGTTGTTTTGGCACAGCAATTCACAGAAACACACAGACTGGGGAAAAATGTATTAGAGAAATTAAAGAATGATGAAAAACATATCATGTCTATGGAAACTTGACATGTACATGTAACACAAATGTTGCTAGAAATAATGGAATACTTAATAGCAGATTATAGTGGGTCAGCATCCTTCACAAAAATCCAAGTGCATTAACAATCCACATATTAAAATCAAAATATTAAAGTATTTAAGAAGAAAGTAACAGAAATTTGTTAGTAAGCTCCAAGTATGGAAAGATAATTTAAAAAACTATGAAGGGAAGGAAAAAATAGTTTTATAGATTGGTTAAGTTAATATTAAACTTTCTATCTAATAGAGAAACCATAAACAGAATTAAATAGATAATTAATAAAATCAAATTAGTTGTTTTCCACACATACTATCATATTTGAACAATATTGAAAGTCAATACTTATGTAAACTTATAAAATCAATAAGGAAAGCAGAAAAAAATACTAACACAGCTAAAGAATATGGCAAAATGGTCATAAAGAAATCTCAGTAGAAGAAAAATAAAGAAGCAATAAGATACTTTATATATCATTTATACTCACTGTTTCTAGTAATGGGGAAAATACAAGGTAAAATAATAAAAAGCACTTCACAATCACCAGGCAAATGCTCCCAACTAGCAAATTTTACTAAGGAATGTTCAGATGCTTCCTCTGTAATGCAAATTGTTACTTCTATCTACTTTGAGGAGCAAATTATCAGTGTCTATTGGATTTCAGGGCGTATATATTTCTCATCCCATAGATTCTTATTGAAAGTACACATATATATATATATATATATATATATATATATATATATATATATATATATATATATCTTTAGCACATATGTGGAAGAAGGATTGTAAAAAGATATTCATCATAGCATTGTTTAGAACAAAACTTTGAAAATGACTTGCTTATCAAGAGAGAATATATAAAAAGTTATCTCTTCACAGAATAGCATACAGCCATTCAGATAAATGAACTAGAAGGGTAGTTATTGGCACATATCGATCTCAGGCACACAATTCTAAGTCAAAATAGGATGGTATGAAATTACATGTCCAATACTGTAATATCAGAAACATTAAAATACTGTACTTCCACTTATAGCCAAATGTCTTTTTTATTGCTTAGGGAAACATTTTGTCAGCACTGGAAATAGTTTTTGCATGACTTTTTAAACAACAGGAGTGAAATAAAAGCAAGAGAATAGTTTGCATAGATTTTTGGAGAATGGATGCTCTTGGCAGGGAGGAAATAGCATGAGGTCAGGGAGGGTTATCTAGGGGCTTAGAAGACATATGCAATATTTTATGATTTAAAAATCTGAAGCAAATTTGACAAAACCTTAAGGTTGATGAAGTTCATGGGTGTGTTCAAAGGTATCTATTTTCTATTATCTACAATTCTTGAATATTTTTATCTTTAAAAGTTAAAAATATAAATGTTTTAGGCCTAGAGTTAAAAATAGTCTTAGAAATACTTAATATTTTAGCTATATATTCTTCTCTGTTTAGTCCTTTCTTGTTGGAAATTGTATGGCCTCATTCATTTCATTGTAAACTCCTGTTATACTCAAGATCATGGTGTATTTGAAATTTTGGGAATATTCCAATATATTACAAAGTATCAGCTTCTAATTTTGCAACAAATTTGAGAATATAAAAAAGACAGTTTTAAAAAGTATTTTGACAGGTTTTTTTTCTAGATTCAAATTGTCTTCTAGATTTAAGTAAAAATTGTAGATTCTTTTCTTACTTTGAATCTAAGATGTTTCAAATTAACTACTAGGGAATCAATTATATGAAGAGAGACTAAGTGTGACATTCCAACAGAAATTGATTAAAAAACTAAAATGATATTGCAGTTATTGATGGTGCCAGATCTAAGGAGATTCTATTTGGGGCATATCAATTGTGTGTTAAATTGTACTTTGCAGAGGGCCTTTCCAGAGTTAAAAGACTAGATATAAAGTGCAAGTATAGCAGAAAAAGATGATGCCTTAGAAAAATAAAGTCACAGCATATGCAGAAATTGGAACCCATAAGGATCTTACATAGAACCTATGCCTTTAGTTAAATGGCTACATAGATATTGCAGCATTACACTAAGTAAATGAGTATAATATAGTTTGTGAAATTTAAGGGACAAAATACATATAAAGAATGAAATATATACGAATATGTACAATCAGTATTTGCATTATGAATTTCATGCTTTGTGTTTAACAAGTCATTTCAAAGAATGAGGAGTTTAAATCTTGCAAAATAGGAGAGAAACATTGGTCATCATCTTGTTATCATCGTGGGTTGTTTTTAAGTCCCCTTAATATTCTTAGCTAAGTCACTTTATCTTAAAACACTATGGCTTTGATCATTTAAATTATCCGATCTAACACCTTCTTTTCACTTGCAGGTGACATGTAAATGCATAAGATGTTTTTCCAACTATTTTAGTCCATCAACAGTTATAGCAAGAAATTGGGAAAACTCTAATATAAACTTAGTGGTAATTTTTCACCTGAAAAACAATAAGTACAAATATTTCGCATGTATAATCAGAAATTTGGATGGTCAATTCTTGGTGATTTTTCCAGAGATTTCTCTTTGTAGTATGTTTCATCATATTTATGAAAGCCATTTGCACAAACAATAGGAATAACTTCAGAAAATGATGCGTTCCAACCCAAGTCAAATATGTATAATGCACAGTATAGTTACTATAAGTTCCTCTTCCTCTCTGTAGGAGCGACCATACATCCTACATGCCGTTTTCCCTCTCCTTATTGTCTTGTTCCTTTATTCTTTTTCCTTATTTCTTTCCTTTGTTACAAACCTAAGTCAAACATTGTGCTTCTCTGTCCTGTGTCCAGCTGGGTACCTGCTATTTGGGATCAATTAATGAATGAGTTCAACAATTTACTTGTTAAGTACATGTTTTGTATGTTCACCATGTGCTGGGCACAGGAGATAAAATAATCCAGGAGTAGGATGTGTTTTTGTGGTCATGAAACTCATCCTATAGAGAAGATTAATGCTGATTAAACTATGCTCTTCCTTTAAGAATGTATAATCTATTGGCCTCTAACTTTAAGGTACCAAGATCATATATAGCACAAACTTAATTTTCCTGAAGATATGGACAATTGCATCACAGGCATGAATGTATATTATTTCTAATTTCTCCAGCCTTCTAGTCATCAAATTTTCATGTATGTTTGTTCTATATGAGACTTCCAGAAACATCATGGAGTGTCAGCTCTGGGGGAAATAAAGGAGTCCTGTGAGTGCCATGTTGACAGAAGGCTAACATAGTACATCACTGAGTTTTTTAAATTTGCTCCTCTCTCAGTTATGACAGACTTCTTTCATTCCCAAAGCACTTTCAGTTGATATGTGCTTGATTTCTACAAAACTTGTGATTCTTTTTTTGAAATCAACAGAAAATATGTGAAAAGAATTCTGGATTTTCAGCAAGGAAGTCTATGAGGGAATGACTTCTAATTTAGGTTACCTCAGTGTTATTTTATATTAGGAAACAAAATTTGACTGGAATAACTCAACATAAATTATTTGCAGTCAGAAGTAGAGCTGATAAGAGTCATTGAAGAGTAACTGAAGAGCATTTTAGAAATGTGAGGAACTAAACCAAAACTTAGTGGCTTAAGTCAACAACCATTTTATTTGCTCATGATTCTGTGAATTAGTAATTTGTGTTGGGCTCAAATTACTTAAATTCCTTGCTACTTATATGCCAAAAATCATACCAAAGGACTATAAGACTCAATTATTTTGTATATTGATTAGATTATTCTTTTATTTAGTTTGAAGTAAGAATTGGGAACTTGGAATTGGATAGGTTAGTTGTTTATTAGAAACTCTGATGTGTTTGTGTGTGTGTGTGTGTATGTGTGTGTTTTAAGATCACTTAAATGCCTGTATTTGACTGGTGGGGAGGCTAGTGAAAGATGGCCTCAATCCCATGCCACCAGTTGTTTGAGATAGTAGTGGCTGAGATGGACCTTTCTCTCTATATAGTTTCTCTCGGTATTCTCTAGGAGAAGAGCCTAGGTTTTCTCACATGAAAAGAACATTCCAAAATGATGAGAGTTGAAGCTGCAAAGCCTTGTCAAGTTGTATATTAGTACCTCAGCCATATTCTGTTGGTTAAAAAAAGTCTCAAGGCCAGCCTCCAGATTCAAAGTTTAAGGAGACAGTTACTTCTTATTTGAGAAGGGTTGCAAATAATTTATGGTCATTTTTAGTGAATAACATGTGGGTATCAAGAATAATAGTTTCCTTAGTAAAACATGAGAGGAGTTACCTCCAACTGTAACTAGCTTTAGGAGTAGGTTGGTTATCTTGGCTGGGGGCATACACTTGGGCTTATTTGAGAAGAGCAGTTTTCATTGACTGGGAGTGCTGAAAGTATTGCATTGTGACCCTGTCTCTAAATAAAACACAAAAATAGGGCTGGAGATGTAGCTCAGTGGTTGAGTACCCCTGAGTCCAATCCTCAGTAACCCCCAAAAAAAATTGCATTGGGGGAAGGCAAATGCTTCAAGCAAATATATGGTGTAAATACTGAAAGGGAAGGATTGAATGCTAGGCAGGTAAAAACATTAGGAGCCCTTTTACTGAAAGACATTGGGAAAATAACTTACCATTTTTGGTCCCTTATTTTTATTTTGTTTTGTTTTTTGGTACTGGAGATTGAACTCAGGGGCACTCAACCACTAAGCCACAACTCCAGCCCTATTTTGTGTTTTATGTAGAGACAGGGTCTCACTGAGTTGCTCACTGATGCTGACGCTGGCTTTGAACTCGCGATTCTCCTATCTCAGCCTCCCTAAGTGCTGGGATTACAGGCTTGCACCACCGTGCCTGGCTTGGTCCCTCATTTTTGAAGTGAAAATAATAAGTAAAATTTTCTTCTGTTGCTATGCTTTTATTGCTCTGATCATCTCATGTTTCCATTCTGAATTTCCATTTTTTTAAACAAATCACCAACTGTTTCAGATAGCCAGAAATTGTGGATCATATGTTCCTCTTGAACTTCATGGCAAAATAGAACATTTGGGTTAAATAATCAACATCTCCCATTAGACTAAAATTCTGTGAGTGGAGGAAATGTCCTATTAATCTCTGAATTTCCATCTCCTGATATGTTTGGAGCACAATAAATATTAATTTTATATTGGAAGAATGAAGTAATTGATGGAATCTCCAGAAGTATATCAACCTTTACAGACCTTATTTTATTTTATATCAGGAGGTGATTTAATTTAGCAGTATATTATTCAAGTACGTTCTTTTCCAAATTAATATCATTCTCTCCTTTCACCTTTTTCATAATCATCTTCAAATTTATAAAAGAAAAGCATACATTTTACCTATTGTGTATCTTAATAAGTTGCATTGATTTTGGTTACCAAATTCCTCTGGGCTGCCATAGGGGAAATAATTTGAAATATTAGTGAAGAATTTAAAAAAGGTGAATGAGTCTAATAGTCTAATAGGTAGCATCTATTTCCAAGTGAGTAGTAGAATTCTAATTCTTCACTTTTAAGTGAAAGGAGACATTATATTTTCATTGGATAAACAAACAAGTATAGCTGATAAAGAATTGTTATAATATTTGTCATAAAAATCATCAAGAAATTGTAATAATTTGATAAAATTTCCATAATACAATCTTTCAATTCCTAAATACTTAACTATGTTAGTTTAGTTTTTTATTTCTTATAATAGTACAGAAACTGTATTGTATTCTATCTGGAAAGAGGATGGAGAAACTCCATATATTCCAATTCTTAGTGATCCTTAGAAGTTATAAAAAGTGATCTAATCAACTTAGAAGATGTAAGTGAGAGTAAGTACTTACGAGGGGCAGTAACTTTGTAGCTACTTGGGCCAAGTGATAGAAAGGCAAATCTACAGTGGTTGACAGGGTATTATGGTGGCAATAGTCAAAAGGAAATGATATCCCTTCTCACAGAGGTCCTTGATAAAGCATGCTGTCCAATGGAGTGAAGAAAGCATTCAGAGGAAAGAAAAAGTCAAAACCACTACCTAATTCGTGGGGTTTAGTGAAAAATGAAAATTGTGAGGCCCTTTGTTCAGAATTTAAGAATTTCAAAATGACAGCCAAGTGCAGTAGCGCACGCCTGTAATCCCAGCACTTTGGGAGGCTGAGACAGGAGAATCGAGAATTCAAAGCCAGCCTCAGCAATAGTGAGGTGCTGTACAACTCACTGAGACCCTGTCTCTAAAATAAAACACAGAATATGGCTGGGGATGTGGCTCAGTGGTGGATTACCCCAGAGTTCAATCCCTGGTACCAAAAAGAAAAAAAAAAAAAGAAGTTCAAAATGGTAACATTAGAATGTTTAATCAAATAGACAGACCCTTCTAAACACAGAGCACTGTATGACTGCTCAGGCAACAATCTCCATGAATCTACCCCTACAAGAGACCTCCAAATCAGCAGAAACCACATATATGAGAATGAACTTGCCCGAAAGAGAGGGCAGTCATCTCCCTTCATCCAGTTTGTATGGCCTGGTAAACACACCTCTGCTACATGTACCCTGATATCTAGCCTCCAACTCTGGAGAAATTACTGACTAGAAGAGGAAAGTGGGAGATTTTCCTTAGAGCCAAACCATACCCATCATTGCCTCTTCATTGGGAAGTGGGCCTCAGTGCATTAGTCTGTGCTGTGGGATAAGGAAGTGAGCTTGACTGTTGTTGGAAGTAGATGTTTATTAAATAAATGAACACAATTGAGTTAAATATCAAAATGAGCCTATGCTAGGTAGTAATGATAGTAACAGAAAATATATGACATTTTGCAAAAATATAATTAATAGTCACACTATATAAAGGAAAAGAGGAATTTGATAAAGGAAAGCTCAGTTGAACTATAGAAAGAAGTAATATGATTTCATATATGTGAACCAGAGTTTGGCCTCCTCAAGAGAATAATTACCTAAATATACATATGCTTGTGCTGCAGGTAGAGAAAGAAACCCTATAGAGGGATGGAGGGAAGGTAGAAGGAGGAGAGAGGATAAGGTTTGGAAATACCTGGACTATCACAGGAAACAATACTGAGAGGATTTTAACAGGCAGGGGCAATGTAATAAGTTCTAGGTAGACTAGATATCATTTATATTTAATCATGACTTGGTAATTAGTCACACGAATTTTATATAAATGTCTAAAGTCAAAGCCATAGATGATGTGTAAACCTAAAACTATCTTTCAGAAGACAATTTAGAGCTTGCAGATTTTGTGATTCTTCATAAAAAATGAAGATGTGCAGTGTGTTTTCTTTCGTGTTTCATGCTAGCCTGTGATGTTACAATGAAACTAGGAGACTGAAGATCAGAGAGCAGATCAGAAAGGCTTTCCCATTGACCTCCCAGATACAGGGACATAGCCCTATAATAAGGAGGGAAGGAAAGACAGAGGCAGAAAAACTGCTGTTTGAAAATGAAAATGGTGCTGGCTTTAGGGAAGAACAATTGAGTATAACTGTGTAAATGACACAATGGAATTATGCTGGTAATTTCCCCCTGCTGCACATATAAATTATGCAGAGAATATTGGATTGGTAGCTTCTTTGTAGTGAAAACTGCCTTTTCCCTTCCAGGCCTGGCAGAGGTGAGAGTAGTGCTGAGAAGAGTTAGAGAGCATGCAATGAAGGAACAGGGTCATGAAACATCCTGTGTATTGAATAGGATACTGGAAGACTGAAAGTCTAAACCTGAAGCATGGGAGCCAAATTTAGGAAGAGATGCCTTTTATTTAAACTGGGAATTGGGCTACCATGTTGGCAGGTATAATGAGCTTCTTAAATAATTAACAATTTTACGTAATTGCCTGATCCACAACAAAATTATCTCTAAGCTGATGTTTTCCTTTGCAAACATTGTCTTACTTAGATCCTTTATTTCTAGTCTTAAAAAAATTCAGTAATGCATCAGAAAGGCAATACCATATAGTACATTGGTAAATAAATGTCTTCAAAACTTATGTAATCTCCTGACAGTAGCTTTGACATATATTTTTCATGTTTGAGAATGATCCATGTAACATCTTCTTGGGGCATAATTTGCAGAAACATGACATATGGGGAATGCAAAATCCCAAGAAAACTGCCTGTCTGAGGTTACTGTTAGGTTCTTCACATTTTACAAGCTATAATTTGGTTCATTTTCTCTAGTTACTTTTCCTTAGTGGAAGTAAAGATGTGTGTCAAATAATGAGATTACTTGTTACATGAACACACTTTTCACAGAAAAGAATACCATTTGCTGAAAGTGATTATATCTTTGAAAATATTTACTAAACTGATATTTATGAGCAAATATTTATGATAATGTGCTATATCATTAAAGCACATGTAGAAATAAAATAAGAACCAATAGAAATAGAATAAGAACTACAAATATATGGCATTGTTCAGGTGGCAGAAGTGTTGTGCAGTCCTTCCTGGGTTAAAATAAAGGTGCTGGCAAGAATTACTTCCCTCATCCTTCCTGGCAGCTGTAGGAGAGAAGTGATGTCTTGCATTTCTGGCTTCCAGAGGCCACTCACATCTCTTGGCTTATGGCTCCCTTCTATCTTCAGAAGCAACTCTGATGGGTTAAGAGTGTCTCACAATGAATCACTCCAACCTCCTCCTCAGTCCTCTTTTTCCACTTTTGTGTCTATCTTGGCCCACTGAGATAATCCAGAACAATCCTCTATTTTAAGATCAACTGATTACAAGCTTACTTCCGTTTTCAACTTTAATTCACTCTTTCCATGTAAGGTGACATAATCACAGATTGCAGCAATCAGGATGTGAATATCTTTAGAGGACCATTATTTTGCGCCAAGAACAAATAATATGTACTTACAGTATTTTTGTGAAGAATAAGGGAAGCAGTATGTAAAACACTCTGAGGAGAATCTCCCTAATAGTATCTAGAAGTACTCTGATGAGTAGAGATGATAAATTTTGAAAGGCAGATAGAGTTGAAACACTTCAACTTTCCAAATTAGAAAACTTGGGATGCATTTAGTGTGAGTGTCTTAGCGAGGAAATAATGTTTTCTGTTCTGAGGACACCAGGTCTAGAATAGATCATTCAGTTATTGTACTGCAAAAGGGGATTTACACACAGGAACACAGATAGGAATGACAAGGATGGAGGGTCAACCAGAAACCACTCAATTTTGGATACAGCCTAGAGTAGTGTTTAAGCTTAAGGGTAGGGCTAACATTGCTTATGTTATCCTGTACAGTTCTATAGTAAAGCTCAGAGAACCCCGTGTTTATCCAGGCCCTCCTATAGCCATCTTGAAATTCTAAATGGTTTTATCTTTATTGAAATTCTGTAGGACATTGGAGCATGCATGTGAGCCCAGAAGATACACATGATATACAAGTCTTCTTTCCTTTTCAACCTTTTCCTGTGTAGGTTTCATTATACGAGCACTGAATTCTGATAGATAAACAATGTATGAAATTGAAATAAACTCAGAGTGAGTATTAGATAAGTACAATGCTCTGGGGTGTTATTGAACAATATGGTGAATAAAGATAACAATCACATACTACACATTTAATAAAGCTGGAGGAAAGGATATTGGAAATTTCCACCACAAGGAAATAAGAAAGGTTTGGGGAGATAAACATGTTTAACTTGATTTAAATATTATGCAATGCATACATTATATGGTACCCCATTAATATAGACAGTTTTTGTCTTTATGTATCAATTAAGAGATAAACAATTAGCTGGGCATGGTGGCCTATGCCTGTATCCAGGCAGCTTGAAGATCACAAGTTCAAAGCCAGCCTCAGCAACTAAAGAAGGTCCTAAGCTACCTGGTGAGACCCTGTCTCAAAATACAAATAAAGGACTGGGAATGTGGCTCAGGGGTTAAATACCCTGGATTAAAAATTTACTATCCTCCAAAGACAAACATAAACAACAAGGGGCTAGGGTATAGCTCAGTGGTAGAGAGCTTGCCTAGCATACACAGGGCCCTGGATACAATACAATACAATAAAATAATAATTAAAAATCAAAATTAAAAATTATACATGATTTTATTTTTATTGAAATTCTATAGGACATTGGAGCATGCATGTGAGGCCAGAAGATACACATGATATACAAGTCTGCATATACATTTTGATGGATTATAGCATTAGACATTCTACTCATGTCTACAACTGTGTACATGTGAGTGCCAATAGCCAAGACCAAACTTTCCATCTGAACCAGAACTGTCTTCAAAAGCAGACAAAGGGTAATGATTTTAACACAAAGAAACCTATCATCTCCTTTCCTTGCCCTCATCTCATATTCCTTGCCCTGTATTAGCTGACCACTCACCCTGCAAATGGTACAGAAGCAAGGGAAAAGAGTAATTCATAGTTTATAAATCTTTTAGATCTTACTCTTCTTTTAGCTAAAGGTAGAGAGTACTGGTCCAATATATATTTCTATCAAAAAGAAAAATAGAAACCATTGGGTAGGTTTCATGCAGCATTTGCTCTGTTCTTCTAAGAATGAAATACATATGCATGTACAAGCTATGAAATACAAATGGTGCAATTTCACTTATGCTGCCTATTAGCTAAAAGCTCTTGCATTTGCATTTTGAACAGGTATTATATAATATAAAGATGAGTGGGTACACTTGTGTTAATCATTTAAAATTTAATAACAAAAACACTGGAAGTTGAGAGACACCACAGAAGAAAGGAAAACACTATATTTTAGTAACTATAGGAGCACTTTTTGTTGCTTTTTGAACAAATGGCCCTGATTTTCATTTTACACTGCACCCTGCAAATTATGTTGCCAGCCATGCATGAAAGCTCTGCAGTTAGATCACATTTGAGAATTCCAGGTCCCCCTTCCTACTAGTTATGTAACCTTAGATTAATTACTTAAACTCTTTGAACTTTAGCTTTTCTCATAGGAAAATGGAAACTTGATAGGGTTTTAGTCAGAAAAATCTGGGTAATCCATATACTACACTCAGAGTACTATCTGTCTTTCGCCACTAGAATAGAATCTCCACTATAATAGAGTCTTTGTCTACTTTATCCAAGCATCTAAAACCATATCTAATAGATATTTGATCAATAAATAATTTTCAAAAGAATGAATGCATTCAATAAACAATATCATTAGTTTCTTAGAGCTGACCAGGCTAGCAGTACATTTTTTTAAATATGAATTTCTGGACCCCATATTTATAAGTTCCTTATTCACTAATTTTTGAGTAGAGCCCAGAAATAAAAAATTTAAAAACTCTCTGGTGATTTTGATGGATTCCAGATTTAGGGGCCATTGCATTTTTAGTGCTTTCCCACATATCCATGCTTTTCCTAAACTGTATTCCCTCTGCCTGTTTTTCTCATTTGTTTTCTCTTTATGGTGAAATAATAGATTATCTTCTGTACCTAGCCTGTCTTGTCCATGATGTAAGACAATGGAATGCATAATTTACGTGTCACATTGTATTGTGAATGCTTGGTGTGAACACCAAGTGTTATAAACTATTTGAAGTTCAGGTATATAATTTGTACATATTTTATACCTAAGGGCCTAACACAAAATAGTATCTGAAATGGTTACCGAATAAATGATTAATTGTTGAATTCACTGCCCTGGAGAAGACACAATGGAATGAAATTGAAGACAATATTCAATATATAAGATGAAGTTACTGAAACCTTATGTGAAAAGAAAGTTCAAGCTACTTTTGTATCATGGTAGTATATGTACCTGAGGACAATGAACCTGACACAGGAGTCCTATTGGGAATTTACATGGGGTATGTTTTGATTTAGTTAAGCAATGTGTTGGAGGCATTTGATTGTCACTTTCAAAGGAAACTTTCCTTAACTACTGAACATGCCTATGAAAGAGAAATAAAGAACAAATTTAAAAAATGGAGATGCTTTACTTTTGCCCAAGTTTTGGGGCCCAGAATATCAATATCAGAAAAATCAGATAGGGAAATAGTTACACAACTTTAAAGACAGTTTCATGAGATAAAATAGTAGTTTTGTATCATTTCCAAATTCTACAATAAACTATAATGTGTATACTTTTGTCCCATGTCATAGGACCATTTTTTATCACAACATAAAGTTTTAATACTATTCTTTTTTTTTTTTTTTTTTTTGGTACTGAAGATTGAACTCTGGGGCACTCAACCACTGAGCAACATCCCCAGCCCTATTTTTTTGTGTTTTATGTAGAGACAGGGTCTCACTGAGTTGCTTAGCACCTTGCCATTGCTGAGGCTGGCAAGTTTTAATATGATTCTTATCATAGAGGTATTAAGGGATTCCTCCATGACATTATGTAAGGTATGAAAATCTAGCTGTGCCCCAAAATATGTGACATATGAAGGAGCAGATTATCATAAATTGTATCACTGCAAATTATATTTTGGGATTAAGCTCCAAAACCTCTATCAAAACTTTAGTATTTCACTTGAGGTATTATTAACACTTTGGTGAGAATTAGTTAAATTAGCAAACTTGAATAAATCCCTTGGAAAGTCTTCCATCTACCATTGTAGAGCAGGAGACACCCAAGGGCACTGGTTTCCAGTGAAGGCCTATTTAATCCAAGTAGAAGGTTCAGAAAGAAGGAGTACTGCAGGTAAACTATATGTTTGTCACAGTTGTGTTTGACCTGGGATCTGTTGTAGATCCACTAACAAAAAAATTGAACTTCTACTGTACCCAATCCAAATAGATTCAATTATGTAGACTGCTGTGGGAAATGCCTGCATTAGTGATCACTGAAGATATATTTGATATTTGGGGTGGTTCAAACAGTAAAAAGGAAGGGTAGAAGAGAGCACACATCCAGCTTTGCTTTCCTGGTATATTTACAGTTGTATTGGCAGAGAGAAAAGTGGTCCGGGAGATTGCTTTTCTCTAGACCAAATGTCACTATTACTTAAATAGACCATGAACAGTGCAGCATAATCAGGCAGACATAGTTTCCCAGTGAGTGAGCCTTGTAATAAGAAGCAAGGTCCCTGTAGTCTTGTCCAAATTAACTTAACAAAGAAAGATTTCATAGACACTATTGAATACAATATGGAATAGACTTCTGTAGCTGAAAGGAGGGCTTTTACAGGAGAAGAACTTGCAGAAACACGAGTCTTCCCGTTGGATACATGGTTGCGGGGACCAAGCGAGATTATGTATGAGCATTGAAAACAAAAAAGAAGGCCACTTGATGAATTCAGGGAGCATAGACTCCACTATCTCTGCCTCCTATCCCAATCCCTGGCTATAGCAAGTAAAGTAATATGACATTTCCAGAAGAGAAATGGACCTGGAATCAGGTCATGTGGATGCTTGTTCTGTCTCTGCCATGCTACATGGATATGCTATATGACATTTTATTTGTTTTAATATTTTTTTAGTTGTCAGTGTGCCTCTATTTTATTTATTTATATGTGGTGCTGAGACTGTAACCCAGTACCTCACACATGTGAGGCAAATGCACTGCCACTGAGCCACAATCCCAGACCGCTATATGACATTTTAATATCTAGATTTTTTTTAACCTCAAAATTCAGAGTAAAGATCTTGTCCTGCTTAATTTAAGAATTGATTACCAATCAAATGATATTCTGCATGTAAAAATCTAGAAAAAGAAATGAAGCATTATACAAATATAAGCCCACCTCATATTAAAAAATATTCTTGTAGTTTTTAGGGTTAATTATGCTGATACCTGATTTTCAAAAACAGAAGGTACTTGCTCAGTGATATGCTAACTTTCTCGAAGAGTTTGTCTAAACTAGCGTCTTTTTTTTAGTTAACTGTCCTGTTAATTCAGTGAAAACTGATGAAGGAGTTATATAGAGCCATGGCTTAAAGAAGGGGTCTCATGACTTGACATAATCAGGCACAATTTGTGTCACATGGTGTCCATGTTAAGGCATATGGCAATGTACATTTTAGCTCCCAGCGGAAAATTTAAGGTTGGTAAGAATAATTTGTATTGAATTTAATATGTCCCACATATGATTTCAGTAAAAAAATTCCGTTTGAATGACCATCAAAATTTGGCACAAAGGAAACAAATGGTCACCATGATGAACTGAAAGGGCTACTTTAAACTCCAGGCTTTGGAGATAAATAACAAATCTATTAGAGGTCAAAGGGCTTATGGCATTAGTTCTGTAATGACTAAATTCTGAGAGCTTTACTTTTGCATGAATGTACGAGGTTGCAATTGTTAGCCTTGTGAAACCTGGTTGCTTAGAGACAGCTGACTGATTAGAAGATAGTTTCTATCTGTGTCTATAATTATTATGATTACTATTACTGTGGTAGCCCTCGGTGGGATCCTGAAAATGGTAATATGGTGTAACATTTCACAAACGTAGGCCCATAAAAACTCAATATATATCCTAGTAAAAAAGATTTATAATGTCCCTTCCTTGTCAATTTGATGTGCTCATTTAAAGAATAATACAATTATTTGCTCTCAGCTTATAGAGTTGTTTCCCTTCAATCCCATTATGAAATAGAATCATAGGTTATTATCAAAGAAGAGAGGGAGAAAACAAACCCCTTCTGAGAAAAGACTAGCAGAGACTGATCCTGCTTGGGTCTCAATCTCATAATTGAATAAATGGCAACTTTAAAATATCTGAATGTGAGAAATGCTGAGGCATTTTATTTCACATGTGATCATATTGGTAAGTAATAAATAGCATGAAAATAGGTTATGTTTTTATTTATTTGTGCTGAGACTTAGGACAGACTCTCCAGAATTGGCTCTCTGAGGATACAGCTTGTATAGGTTTGAAGCAGGAATTTAATCATATCTATTTTGTCCCTTGAACAAATGAAATCACAGCAAACAAAGACAGTGCACCTGCCTCATGGTGCTGCATACACTCGTCACAGATAATCTTTGTAACTAGGAGCCACAAAGCACTTGTGTTATAATTATAATGGAAGAGAAAAGTGCTCGTGGGTAACAGAGAAAATGTGGTAGAAAGCAGGTGTCTCCTGCTTGCCAGCTCACAGCATGTATCTCTAGCACAATGGCCCATGCCCACCAGAGGCAGATGTGGGTGTTTCTTTAAGGTTTTCTGCTGAGCTGTGCATATTTGACACTATTTATGTACCTACTGGTAAGGTGTATGCAAACACCATTGTCTCTCACTACCATATTTTTTCTTAAAGTAATTTTCCCCAGGGCACGATTTTCATTCTTAAAATCTTTATTTCACTCTAGATACTCTTCAACATGTGGCAGATTCTTGGGCAGTTGAAAGAGGTGTCCATAGGGCTTATGAAAGGAACTGTAATAGTGATCCGTAGGTGTCCATTGTCTGATTAAACACCACATAGTTTATGTTCACGCCTGTCTCTAAATACGTTTTATTTATGCTATGCAATTGCAGAAAAATCAATGACTTAAAATATTCTGATGGACTCACCTAAAAGTCTACATAACTAAATGTTATGCTTCGTATAAAATATAAAAACCATTATCGAGAATGGTTTGGACAGCTCAAGGGAAAAGGAGGGTTTGTACTGGACCATCTGTTTTCTGCCTGATTATGTTCATGGAGTGCTCCCTCCATGTACAAGGTCAGCATTCAGCAAGAAAGATCCCCCACTGCCTCTTATATTTTATAGCTGATATGTTAGATTCTTCTCCTTGCTATTGATTCTAGATCTTTTCCTATTCTCTCTAAAAACTTCTTGCCTTCATCTTATTAGAGTGGCTTCTTTTATTTTGCTCTTTGTATACAACATTTAACTTTTTGTCTTAGTTATGGTTTGCAGCTATCCTCTGAAATCCTGGAGCTATAAAAGAACTGCCTCTAAGACTTCTCCTATCCTGGATTAAAATACTGTTCCTGTAGGTGTGACCAAGTCCCTTGGAAAAAAATAACTGGACCATTTGTGAACAACTGAAGTCAGTAGCAAGACGGCTGGTTTGATAGGGTGGATGATTGTTGGAAAAGGAAAAAAACAGCAATGCCAATCAGAACTATAGTTTTATTTGGTGTCTTTTTAAAATATGTATAAGTATTCTTCCAGATTTTTTGATTTTTTTTAACCATTTTAAAAATTTTTTTAAATTTATTTATTTTAATTAAGTATACATGACAACAGAATGCATTTTGATTCATTGTACACAAATGGAGTACAAATTTTCATTTCTCTGGTTGTACTCAATATAGAATTACACCATATGTGCACTCATACATGTACCTAGGGCATTGGTATCCATTTCATTCCACCATCTTTCCTGCCTCCATGTCCCATCCCCTCCATTCCCTCTCCTTTGACCAAAGTTTCTCAATTCTTTACATGCCCCTTCCCCCATTATGGATCAACATCCACTTATCAGAGAGAACATTCAGCATTTGTTTTTTTAGGATAGGCTTACTTCACTTAGCATGATATTCTCCAACCTCCATTCATTTACCTGCAAATCTCATGGTTTTATTCTCTTTTAGCGCTCAGTAATATACCATTGTGTATATATACCACAATTTCTTTACCCATTTATCTATTGAAGGGCATCTAGGTTGGTTCCACAGTTTACCTATTGTGAATTGAGCTGCTATGAACATTGATGTGGCTGTGTTACTATAGTATTCTGTTTTTAGGTTCTTTGGGTATAGACCAAAGAGTGGGCTAGCTGGGTCAAATGGTAGTTCCATTCCAAGTTTTCTAAGAAATCTCCATACTGCTTTCCAGATTGGTTGCACCAATTTGCAGTCCCATCAGCAATGTATGAGTGTGCCTTTTCCTCTATGTCCTTGTCAACACTTGTTGTGTGTGTTCTTGAGACCTGCCATTCTGACTGGCATGAGATGAAATCTTAGAGTAGTTTTGATTTACATTTCTCTAATGGCTAGAGATGTTGAATATTTTTTCATATATTTGTTGATCAATTGTATATTTTCTTCTGAGAAGTCTCTATTCAGTCCCTTAGCCTATTTGTTGATTGAGTTCTTTGTTTTCTTGGTGTTAAGTTTTTTGAGTTCTTTATATATCCTGGAGATCAGTGCTCTATCTAATGTGTGTGTGGCAAAAATTTGCTCCCAGAATATAGGCTCTCTGTTTACCTCATTGATTTTTCTTTTGCTGAGAAGCATTTTTAGTTAGAATCCATTCCGTTTATTGATTCTTGCTTTTATTCCTTGCGCTTTAGGAGTCTTGTTAAGGAAGTCAGGTCCTAATTCAACATGAAGAAGATTTGGGCCTACTTTTTCCTCAATTAGGCGCAGAGTCTCTGGTCTATTTCCTAAGTCCTTGATTCACTTTGAGTTGAGTTTTGTGCATGGTGAGAGATAGGGGTTTAGTTTCATTTTGTTCCATATGGATTACCAGTTTTCCTAGCACTATTTGTTGAAGAGGCTCTCTTTTCTCCAATGTATGTTTTTGGCACCTTTGTCTAGTATGAGATAACTGTATTTATGTGGATTTGTCTCTGTGTCTTCTATTCTATACCATTGATCTACATGTCTATTTTGGTGCCAATACCATGCCGTTTTTGTTATTATAGCTTTGTAGTATAGTTTAAGGACTGGTGTTATGATGCCTCCTGCTTCACTCTTCTTGCTAAGGATTACTTTGGCTATTCTGGGTCTCTTATTCTTCCAAATGAATTTCATGATTTCCTTTTCTATTTCTATAAGGAATAACATTGGGATTTTAATTGGAATCATATTGAATCTATATAGCACTTTGGATAGTATGGCCATTTTAACAATATCAATTCTGCCTATCCAAGAGCATGGGAGATATTTCCATCTTCTAAGGTCTTTTCCAATTTCTTTCTTTAGTGTTCTGTAGTTTTCATTGTAAAGATCTTTTTGGGGGGGGGTACTGGGGATTGAACTCAGGTGTACTTAACCACTAAGCCACATCCCCAGCTCCATTTTGTGTTTTATGTAGAGACAGGGTCTCACTCAGTTGCTTAGCACATTGTCGTTGCTGAGGCTGGCTTTGAACTCACAATTTTCCTGTCTCAGCCTCCCAAAGAGCTGGGATTATAGGTGTGCACATCATGCCTGGCATAAAGTTCTTTCTTATTTGGTGTCTTATTATGCAACTCTGAGGAGTTAATGAGTGATGATCATGAACTTTGTCTGAATAGAAACATACATATGAAATAATTGTAACTAAATGCAATATGAAGCGACTGCGAACAGATAAGCTCTAACCAGAACATTTTATCTTCTGACACCTTTGTGATGAGTAGCTTGAGAAGAAACATTCTCATGCTTTCAGGCACGACAAAACTAAGGGGAAAATCCTAACAGAGATTTTTAAGATTTCTAACAGCAATTTTAAGATGTTTTGTTCATGTGATAAGGCAATATTTGATCATTACAGAAAAGATTAACTCTCAAAATAAATAACGTAAAAATAATCCATAGTCCCAATATACTGAGAATAACTGTTAGGTTGGTTTAAGGCAGCCAAAGGGAACAAAGCATCAAGCAGTCTGCATGCGCGAAAGAACAACCAATCACACGCTGACATGCAAGCGGTAATGGCGTGTCCTAACCACCTATCAATCAGCGGATCTCTCCTGACCAGTCTTGGAAAGAGCAGATTTCAGCAGGATCCCCTGACCAACATCAGGGGGGGACACAGGACTCCAAAAACTTCCTTTTTCTGCTCCAGATCCTCCCCTTCCTGCCCTAAACCCATAAAGTTTCTATCCCCCCCACCCCACCTTAGATTCTCCTGGGTCCGTTCTGTTGGACTGAGAGTCTCACCGGGGAGTGTACATCAATAAAGCCTTGCTCAGAGGTTTTAATTTGCCTCCTTTTGGTCATGTATATCTAACCTTACAATAACAATGAGTCGTTGTTATCTATTTTTAACTTTTTAATTTTTTTAAAATCTAGCTATCCAAATTCTTTGTCAAAATTTGAAGAAAAATTTTTTAAAGTATGCGGTGGCCCAAGCCTGTAATCCCAGCACTTAGGGAGGCTGAGACAGGAGAATCGCGAGTTCAAAGCCAGCCTCAGCAAAGGCGAGGCGCTAAGCAACTCAGTGAGACCCTGTCTCTACATAAAACACAAAATAGAGCTGGGGATGTGGCTCAGGGGTCGAGTGCTCCTGAGTTCAATCCCTGGTACCAAAAAAACCAAAATAATAATTTGAGAGTAAAGCCCCCTTGGTAATACCTAATTTATCCTTTTGAAATTAAAAAATATCATTAATTTTCTTTCTATTAATATGCCCCACAATCTGATTTGAGTTCTCAGGTTGTAATTAGTAACCTGGGCTGATTATTTCAATATTAAATTATTAGCATGAGTTAATTGGGATTCTAATAGCCAACAAATAAAGTGAACAATGTATTCATCACAAATTCAGGAAGTAACTTTAATTTGATATTTCCATAGATATCAACATGACAATAGGTATTTCTATTATGTATTGTTAATCTGTATAATTTCTTCATCTCCTGAGGTTGTCTCATTGTGATTCCCAATGATAATATTAATATGCCTCTGAATTACATTCAGGCTTTATAATGCTATTAATATACCCAGGATGATCTATGTTAGATATGTCAACATTGGTAATTAAATTTTCTTTGCATTTTACATATTTTTCTCATTTTATACAAGTTTACATTGGTATACATTTTTGTGATAAGCCTCATTACTACAAAAATGTTTAGACAATAATCAGAAAAACTTCTCTAAACATATTGCTTTTATTTTTTAATATGTTTTATAAATATCAAGTACATTGAACCCATCTCTACTAATTCAAATTGTTCTGCGTACCTGAACTGAAAATTTTCACCAAATTAGATACTTGTAAAATTATTTTAATTATCTATTTTATGATTTAGTTGTGATATATAGCATTAAGAAAGATGAAATCAATAATACCAAAATTAAGGAAGATTTTATTTGGCTAAAACAGATTATTTTTCTTTGGATGTCTATACCTTCTGTAGACATAAACATAGCACCGAGGAAATACATCATATCATGTTGTCAAATAATACATCTGGCATTTTTTTTCTCTCTGAAGAGTTCCTAAGAAACAGAAGAGCCACCTGTGCCCGGGTTGGAAACCACACTGCCATGAACCAATCAGACCATGTGTTTAATTGTGGGGTGTTTCTGGTGAGTTTCTCGACACAAAATAATAACCTAGTAGTTGTCATTTCATTTTTAAAACACCATTCATTTTTATACTGAAGGTTGATGGTTGTTTTGCTAATTAAAATGTAAAAACCCTCAGACTAATCTCTTAACACTAAAAAATTTAGCTTTCACATTTTTTCAAAGATGGGCAAAAAATGGCATTTTAGTCAGCCTTTCACTGCTGTGACTAAAGGATATAACCAGAACAATTATAGAGGAGATGAAGTTTATTTGAGGATCATTGTTTCGGAGATCTCAGTCCATAGGCAGCTGTCTTCGTTCCTCAGGGTTCAGGGAGAGGGTGAATGGTGGAAGAGTGTGGCAGAGGGAAGCAGCTCACATGCTGATCAGAAAGGGAGAGAGAGGTAGACTCAACTCTCCAGATACAAAATATATATCCCAATGACATGTCCTCCATGACCTACCTCTTCCTGCCACACCTTGCCTGCCACACCCTACCCTCCTTCAGTTTCCACTTAGTTAATCCTATCAAGGGATTAATGCACTGATTGGGTCAAGATGCTTATAACCTAATCTTGTATTGTCCAACATGTGAGCTTTTGGGGACACCTCACATCTAAACCATCACATGACTATTCACCATATTTGCTATAAGATGGGAGTAAGAGGAGTTCTGAAATCATGGATCCATGTGTAACCTTCTCTCCAGCTCTCTGAGCACTGGATCCTACACCGTATTACTTTAAAGTAGAATGTTTTCTCCTTCATCACTCATTCAATACTCAGGTAATAATTCCAAAGCTCGTGTGTGTTAATCACAGTATTACATGAATGTAAAATGAACCTTGATTTCCTAATGGATGACCTTTCCTGTGTATGGAAAAAAATGGAGCAAACCTAAATTATTTTGTAGTCACATGTTCCTAATGTAGAGAATTCATATATATGTATATATTCATTTATCCCATTCATTCATTATTAAGTAAATAGTTTTCAGTGTCCACTATGTTCTAAGCATCGGAGTAGGCCTTTGGGATATCCAAGTAAGAATCCCGGCTACCCACATGGAAGAATAGCCCTCAAACAAACACTTCCTGGATGAGAAAGCACATTCTTCAAGATGAAGTCAACATCTGAGTAGAGGCTCAGGAGAGCAGAGATCAATGGGAATCATCTAGATTGTTAATATGACAGAGGGTGGAAAGAGAAGCTTGTATAAAGTTTTTCACTTGAAGAATCAATATATTTTAGATGTGAATTTGGTGCTTTCCATAGAAGTGAAAGGCCATGTTGTTATCCAATACATACTGGGTGCTAACTGTTAGGATTTCTGACACCCAGTTTATTGTGGAAAAATACAAATTTCTAATATGAAGTCCCTAAGGAAATGTAATAGTAATAACTATGTTTAACAATACATTTAGGGCATTATAAGGAAAAAAAAATTCTTGTAGTATTAAACCAGCTTTAATTTTAGTTTATAATGGATAGACTATTTCTGCACCGGAACCATAAAGGCTTTACATATTACAGATATTTTTTTCATTTATGAAATAAAATATAATGCTAATTAATACTACTAGGTTACAGGATTAAATATATAATTCATGTTGTTGGTTATAATACATATGTTGAAAGCAATGAGATTAACTTCATGTTTATAGGGAAAAATACATGAAGACTCAGAATATGGATTATATAGTAAACATATTAAACTACAAGGGAAGTTCAAAGGAGTGACAATATCCTTAAAATGTATGTGTTATTGCAGTTCAAATGATAGAGACCTTGTTGCTTTAATGGTGCTGTGAAAGCTACATTCAATAAGTTGTTTTTGAAAGTTTACATTGGTGAAGAGAGTGGTCTCTTAGAGAATAGCTCTTTGTTTTCAGATGGCTGCCAGCATTCTGGAATTGACCTAAGCAACAGCAGCTACTCTCATGGTAGCAATCATTGTGACTGAAGGAGTTTCTGGGGGAGTATTGATACTTGGGCTCTGCTGTTAATTAAAAATGTCATTCTATTTCAAGATGTGCTTTCAAGATGAGAAAATCTCTGTTTTTCTTCTTGATGGTTCACAATAATAATTAACGTATAATGAGGAAACTTATCCTAGTTTGACAACATGTTCTTAGGAAGGAACTTGAAAAGGACTTAAAAAATAGTCATCCGAAAACATATTGCAGCCACATTATAAATGCAAAAATTAGATAAAATGTATTAGGAATGAAAATATACCTAATAGTGCGTTTTACTATGAAAAGGTAGAGATTCTCATATTAATAAAAATTAAATATAGCTGTAATAGATGATGTATATCATATGATATATAAGAAATATAACATATAGAGAAAATATTGTTATGGTTTAGTCATGAGGTGTACCACAAAACTCACTTGTGAGAAAATGCAAGAAAGTTTAGAGGTGAAATGATGGGATAAATCACAGTCTTAACCCAATCAGTTAATTAATCCTCTGTTAAGGATTAACTGGGTGGTAACTGTAGGCAGGTAGGGTGTGGCTGGAGTAGGTGAGTCATGGGGGCATGACTTTGGGGTATATATTTTGTCCTCAGTGGGAGAAGTCTCTTATCCACTTCCTGGTGCTATGTCCTGAGTTGCTTTCCTCCACTTCATTCTTTCACCTGATATTCTGGCTGCCTCAGGCCCAGAGCAATGGAGTTGGCCATGTATGGAGTGAGACCTCTCAAACCATGAGCCCCCAAATTAACTTTTCTCCTCTGATGTTCCTGTCAGGTCTTTTGGTCATGGCAGTGAATAAGCTGACTAAAACAAATATCATATAGAGATATTAATAATGGGAAAAGTAAAAATTATGGTGAAAATATCCAATAAGATCAAGAGCTATATTCACTGTAGTAGTTATTGCACCAAAAAGCTTAGTTATTATTAATGATTATTTACAAAGAAACACAGCATCAAAATATGTAAAGCAAAGACTGACAATATGAGGAAAATGTGATAAGTCATGTTGGCAAATTCAGAACATGTTTCTCATAATCCACAGATTCTATGGATTAAAAATGATTAATGGTAGAAAGAAACTAAGAAGTACACAAGTTCATTATAAACACATTGAAGTCACTGCACCCAAAGTGGGGAAGAGATGAACAGTAGCAAGCTCTCATATTTTATTCTACTTATGTAAGAATAAATAATCTCTAGGACATAGGTAATAGTGCAATGCAGTAAGATAATTAAAAGTGATAATTTAAGTAATTATTAAATTTGCTTATAATCTTATTTAATTTTACCTTAATACAATTTTATTTTTAATAATGGCTATTTTTCTTTCTTGATACTGGGGATTGAGCCCAGGGGTGCTTTACCACTGAAATGCATCCCTATCCCTTCTTTTATGTTTTTGAGACAGGGTCTCCCTAAATTGCTTAGGCCCTTGCCAAATTGGTAAGGCTACCCTCAAACTTATGATCCTCCTGCCTCAGCCTCCAGAGTTCCTAGAATTATAGGCATGAGCCACCATGCCTAGTGATAATGGCTATGTTTAATGGTAGGCTTGCAAAATTTCTGAAAATTAAACAATTATTGAGCCAGAACTGAAAAATCTATTTTCTGGAGCCAGCTTCTCCAGCTTCTGTCAGGGTGAAAAATCATTGAGACCCCTAGTAAAGAGACAATTCAAGCAGTTTTCTCCTTTTCCAACAGGATCAAAGAATTTAGGTCTCACAAGTGAAAGTTTCAAGAGCTCAAAGCAAAGAGAGTTTCAGTTTATTATCTGGTGCAAGCAACAAAACTATATAAGAGCTCAGGTCTTTTGTATCCATCTGTTTCAGAATTAAAGCCAAGGGACGAAAAGTTTATCAAAGGGACATGTAATGTTGTACTTATTTAAATGGAAGGATACCATCAGACATTTTTCTGATGGAAACATAAAAAGAATAAAGATGTTATGAATGTCAATTTCCCCCAAATCTATTCAGTCAATGAAAATAAAATTGTACTGCAAGGACAATTTTTAATAAAGTTTGAGAAGATAATTTTCATATTTATGTGGATTAGAAAAAAATTTCAGCTAAGAAAGTATTGAAAAGAAATAACAATAAGAGGGTCATGAAAATCAAGTGGGATGCTGCATATACAATGCCTCATCCAGAGATGGCTTATTAAATATCAACTATTTTATACATAAATCAGATACTAATTAAATATAAGTAATGTTAATACAATACATGTAGGGCATAAAGTATTATTTTATCACATGCTGTAAAAAGTAATATCCACATAAAAACCATAGGCCAATAAACAAGTCCATTACCATTCATTCTGAAGTTGCCAATTGTACCTTTGCTGACTCAACCCTTGTCTTCATCCTGCTCAGAGGTACTACTATCCTGAGGTTTGTTTTCCTTATACTTTTGCTTTACTTTATGATTTTATACATACATTTGTATTCCATTGTAATGTATTGATAATTTTGGATGATATTGAGCTTTACTTAATGCATTTTCTGGAACATACTTTGGTTTTCCTCCATAAGCCTTTTCTGAGATTTTGTCATATTGTATCTATGTTTTACTCATTTTACCATTGCTTGTTATTCAAGGGAAACCCCTAAATTTATTTATTCATTCTATTATTCACATTCAATAGAGTTGTCTCTGGTTCCTGCTTTTAATACCATCACACCTATAAATATTTATGTATATCTACTTGTGATCATATGCAAAATTTTGTTTTATCAACCTATGAGTTGCTTGTTGGCCATGTGGTATATGCACCTTCACATATAAAATAAAACTAAGGTATTTTCCAAAATGTTTGTATATGTTTAACACTTCACCAGAAGTGCATTAATGTTATTGTTTTCTTTCTACCTTCACTTATTGTTGATTTATTTTAAACTGTCTATCTATGTAGTAGTATCTTGTGTTCTTGGTTTATATGTTGTGATTATAATGAATATGACCCTCTTTTCATGTTTATTTGCTGTTTCAGTTTATTCTTTATGAAAGTGATAAACTTTCTCAGTTCTTTTGTTTTTTTGACTGAAAATGTCTCTATTTTTCCCTTGTACTTAAATGATTTTTTTCTTAGCTATCAAAATCTTATTCGACCATTATTTTCTTAGTCCACAGAAAGTATCTGGTTCCATTATTGTTTTTAAGAAGTCAGCAGTCAGTCTAATTGTTTCTCCTCTTTTTCCTTTCATGATGCTATTACAGATCTTTTATTTGATGTTCTACTGTACTTAGTTGTGAACTGCTTTCCACTTAACCTTTTTGACACTTGTTTGGCTTCTTAAATCTAAGTGTCTTTCATCATTTCTGGAAAAATTTCAGCCACTAGATTTTCAAACATAAACTTTCCTCTCTTCCTGAAACTTGGATTAGACATATGAGATCTTATCATTCCATTCTCTGTCTCTATCTTTCTTAACATCTACTATTTCTCTCTCTTTTTTTCTCCCTGTGTGGGCTGCATTCTGGATAATTTCTACCAAATTATCTTCAAATTCATTACTATTTTCTTTAAATAGATCTTAATCTGTTGTTAATCACATCCCCATACTTTTATACTAAATAAATTGTGAAGTTATGTATTTTCTGACACCCCCTTGCTTTCCTGAGAGAAATGCAACTTGGTCATCATGAAATCTTAATTTTCTTGGATTTGACTTGCTAGCACTTTGCTCTAAATTTCACATCTAGGTTCATAGTAAGATTGACTTAAAATTTTTTCTCCTGGTCTCCTTAAGGGTTTGTTTATGAATTATTTTGTTAAATAGGGTTCTTAAGCCTCAGTGCTATTATCATCTATCAGTACCAATTCTTTTGGGGGGGCACTGTTCTGTACTTTGTGGATGTTTGCTGGCATCCCTGGCCTCTGCTCACTGAATGACACCTGTGATACTCATAGTTATGATAACCCAGAAATGTCTACAGAAAAGCTGAATAGATCCATACCATTTGAGAACTCCATTTTCAGGATAATCAAAAAAGCACAGAGTAAAGGTCATCTTACAAATTGTATGGTCCATGCTCTTTAAAACCATCAAGGACAAGAAAGACAGGGATAGACTGTGAAAAGTGTGCTAGATTAGAAGCAAAAAAACTGCCATGGTGTGCATTTTCTTGGATGAAGTCCCAGAGCAAAAAGGAAACATTTTTGCAAATGTTGTTGAAATTGGGGTGGCATAGCTGGATTGGATGGTACTGCTAAATCAGTTTTGGTTTTCTGACTGGAAGATTATATCAGGGTTAAGAAGAGTGATTTCATTATGTAAAGTGTACATAAAGATATTTTGACAAGGGAGTGGTAATGCACCATATACTAGTTTGCTCTCACACAGCTCAGGAAAAGATGGAAAACAATAATATCTACAAAAGTGGGAGTGGGGAGAAAAAGAACAAATGAAGTGTAATATTTACAGTAGAGGAATCTAGGTATGGTTGATAAAAGAGTTCTTTGTACTGCTTTTCAACTTTATGTAAGTTTATTTTCTAATAATTCATTTACAAATAATGTATTTTGTCATTTCACATTGTAGTGAGGAAGGGGATATAAAGTTTAGTAGCATTTACTGATATGCAAAGGAAAAAGTGCTGGAGATGTATGATAAAATATACTAGGAAATAGTAACAATAAATGCCTTCTAAGTAAAGATCTTTAATTAAAGGTGTTGAGCATTTGGTGGCATCAGTTGACACTTATTAAGCTGGTCACTTCACATGTGATATTCAGTCTTTCTCCCACATGTGATCAGCAGCTCCTCAGGTTTCCTAAAGTACCTGTTTACATCCAGTGGAAAGGAGCTCCAGAGCTGAGAATGAAAAGTAATATAGAGACTGTGAAAAGGTATCCAGACTAAAGCTCAAAGGAAGTAAAACTTACAGGAAAATAAATATTTACCTTCCTAAGTTACAGAGAACATGTTCATGAAGCATATTAAATATCAGAACAAAAGAACAATTTCAAACAGGGCTATACCTCAACATGACTAGTGATACTTATATATTATAGGGGGAAAAAAGGCTGAAAGTGAATAGGAAATTACTCAAATTACAAATTAAATGAAAGTACTTGAGTCATAAAGAATATACTGGTACAGAATATTTTTTCTCTGTTCTAAATTTAACCAATTAAATTTATTTTTTTCATTATAGTCAACCTTTTACACTATTAAAGTTATTACTTGCTTTAAACAGAAACTGCATTTTTATCATAAGATAACATACTTGGTATTATGGTTTGGATCTAAAATATACCTCAAAAGCCATAGCCTGGATTGTTGGTCATCAGCTTGTGATCTTATTGGGAGGTAATGGAAACTTAAGGTGGAGCCTGGTTAGAGGAAGTAGGTGACTGCGAGTGTGTCCTTGAAGGGTGTATCTTGTCATTGGCCTCTTTTTTTTTTTTTTGGTACTGGAGATTGAACTCAGAGGCACTCAACCACTGAGCCACATCCTCTGCCCTATTTTGTGTTTTATGTAGAGACAGGGTCTCACTGAGTTGCTTAGCGCCTCATGGTTGCTGAGGCTGGCTTTGAACTCACGATTCTCCTGTCTCAGCCTCCGTAAGTGCTGGGATTACAAGCGTGAGCCACCGTGCCTGGTTTGGCCTCTTTTTCTTTTCTCTGCTTCCTGAACATGATAAGTTGAGCAGCTTTCTCCACCATATGCTCCTGCCACCATGATGCTTTGTCTCATGATAAAACATCATGATGTTTTGACCCAGCATCATGGATCCAAATGACCATGGACTTATGAAATTGTGAGTCAAAATCAGTCCTAAGGTTGATATTCTTATATACTTTGTCAAAGTAATGGAAAATTGGCCAACACTTTTGGCTTAGTGATTCTTCTTGGAAGCATTTTTTAAAAATCTAAACTTACGTAAGATCAGAGCTATGGTAACATGCTTTAGGCATGAAATACTGATTATATAGTATATACACAGAAGAACCTAGGTAATGATGAATTTCTTCTTAGGTAACAAATGCCAGTTGACGAAAATTATTGACTCCTGGTCCTGATACAGAGTGTAGTGATTTTAATCCTAAAGTCAAACTATCTGACCTATGGGTAAAAAATTTTCTAATGTAAAATCTCTTCCAGATTGCAAGTAGCAAACATAATGGTAAATGGCTCTGGCCTTTGACAAGCTTGAGTCCAGGGTATGTTTTTCACATTATTATCTGATAATTTGGGAGAGTTACATTACCTCTCTAAACCTCAGTTTATCTATCTGTAGATAGGATTAAAATTAGAACTTATTTCATAGGCTATTATAAAGACTAAGTAAGACAATATGTGCAAAACATTCTTACTACAATTCACTAATTGCATACAGATCGTAAAACTATTGGCTATTAGTTTATAAAGGTCTTTGATTAATGATGTTTTAATATTAAGCAAATGAACTTTTATCTCCCAATTAGAAATGTAATATGTTCAGTTCCCACTAAGGTGTAAATTAATTAATAATGTTACATTATTTTTAAAGAGTGAGTTTTGAGGAAGGGCAGGTGACCCAGGGCCTCCTACTAACCTGGAGAAATCTGGTTACTTGCTATTGCTAATGGAAAAAATTTCTAGTATAGACTAAAATTAATCAAATATAGAAATTTTCAAACTTACTTTTGTGTCCATTGTTACTCCACTGTGTGATCATCTTCAATTTTGAGCTAGACTGAAGTTCTTTCTGATTTTTGCACACTTGCTGCCTTCCTCTCTTCACTCACAATATGCTCTCTGAATGAACTTTTTTTTCTTCCAATTATCTTCTTTCAAATCCCTACTCTTCTTCAAAGTGTGACTTTTGTTCAGTTCTTTAGGCAGCATTTCTTCCACTAGGCAATTGGAACCAATCCTTCTCTGTCAGGCAAGCCCCCAGAGCACGTTTGGTCACACAGGATTCCAGCCCAGGAATGATGATTAAGCTTCTCAGGAAAAGTCATGCTTTAGCTCAGAAGTAACCTGTTTTATCACTGTGTGGAAAGCTAAAAAGAGAATATGAGTTTTTATGACCGTGTGGCTGTGTGTCATAGTTCATAGTAACAGTACATGCTTTCCCTCTTGGAACATGGACAGGAAATTGGTCATCTACCTGTACCCACCATGGAGTGAAATGGGGGAGTCCACAGGAAGGCATAAGGAACTAAGTGAATGAAGATACAATCACAGAGCTTCCCACTTGAACTATCTTTATCTAAGGTTGATAATGCTGACTATGAAATAACTCCATTGTGAATTTTGCTTCCTTATTACTTATGCTTTATTTGTCCTACTCTTTAGAAGATGCTTAAGATAACAGCAACAAAATCACACAATAGGGCAAGTAAAGGAATGGTTTACTATATGTCTGACACTGACAGGTACTTTATATACATCATGAATATTTTGATAAACCTTCATAACAATCATGTTAGGTAGGTGCTATTATCAACTCCACTTTACTAATGAGGAAATCAAGTTTGAAATAGGTTAAATATTGACCAAGGTCACTATCTAGTATTGACCAGAAATTGTATTTACCACATGTTTCTGTTATTTTATTTCTACAACTGAATTAATCATGTTATGAGCATGAAAATTGTGAAAAAATGTATTAGCATGGGTACTTTCTTGAAAAAGTGTCCTACTAATGGTTGCTAAGTTTGCTGGTATTGCACAGATAATCCTTTTCATGGTTGAGATTCCTTGGACCATACATGACTCATTTAAAACATCATGGGTTATAATTATTCATTGTCAAAAGTATAAGAAAATTGAGCCAGGTGCCACGGCTGTTGGTAAAACTCAAATTTTGATCAATTGGATTTCTCCATAAATGGAAATAAAAAGACTTGACAAACCTGTATCTGTCAATCAGCAAGACATTACCATTTATGTCTAGGTAAATTGAGAAAGCTGTTTTGATTGATTACATGTGGTTTTAAATATAAAGCTACAGAATATCACATTCTAAGTGAAATTACAAATATTTCAGAAAAAAAATTATAAAAATTGTTTTCCTGCTTTACACCATTATAAGACCAATTAAAAATAACATGATTGGAGGAGTTACAAATGGAGAATGCCCAGAATTTTATCCTTATCTCATAGTTATGTGTCTTTTTTGAGAATTTCTAGACCTTAAATGTTATCAAACTTCCTTTACCTAAATTATCACTAAGTGTGTAGTTATAATCTGAAAATAAGCCAACCAGCACACATAAAATTGTATAGCATCATCATAATGCTGTGATTGTATAATTTAACAATAAGTATTTGATACTTAATTCATGAAGGTCCATTAAACTATCATTGTTAATATTGTTTAAATATGTTACTTGTGAAAGTTTTGAAACACTTATTATTTTATTTCCTGTTAAAAGTTCTAACAGAACAATCAGTCAATTGGATATACCTATTTTAAGTTAAAAATGAAATATTATAGAATTCCTTGGGTAAGTTCTTTTCTTCTGAATTAATCATATTTTTTAATAACTGTCTTGGTAAGCTACCTTAAATCTATTTATGTATTGAACTAGTTCTAGTTAATTTCATAATCCAGTCAAATAATGGAATTTGCAAATTTTTTTGCTATACTTAGAGTAAAAGTTTTTATGTTTCCATGTAATAACTAATATGGAAACAATTTTAACAGTAACATCCAATATGTAACACAGCTTCTTTGCCACTGTATTGTAGTTGGAATGACAAAAAATAGCCTACTTTCACTGTTGAATATTTACGTATCTCTCTCCTGCTGATATTTTACAGGTTCAACCGAAACACATTTTGGTGATAATGCAGAGTGAAAATTATTAAAATAAAAGTAAAATATCTTACTTTTATTACTAAATTTATGAAAACTGGAAAGATGGTCCAAAAGGATAATTCTTTTTTTAAACTAATTATATTATCGTCCTTTCTCACTTGCTAATACTCTTTCCTTAATATGGATAAGATTTATATCTGAAATTAGTTCTCCTGGGCAGCAATGATATCAAAATTAGGAAGAGCAACTGATGAAGCTTTAAAACTGCCTGTGATCCCACCACTCTCTTCTTTCTCTGAACTCCCTGTAGGAAAATTAGGGTTAATGGGGTTTGATGTGCTCCCTATAAAAGGCTGCCTTCATAAGCAATAGGGGCCTTGGATAGAAGTATAAATATAATTTATACTTTTATTATTTATAATTAAATAATAAAAATACAAATTAAACCACATTTTCCTAACTCCAATATACCATCATTGAAATAGAAATATTGATTATTTGTACAACATAGAAATATTTCTCTGAAATGGGAGTGTTGATATGCCATTTATACACACATCTTATCCACTATTGCTATTAATAAAAAGTCTAATTGCTCAGTAATAGTTAATAAATTAATATTTTAAAGAATTTTTCTTATAGGGAGGCATAAAAGCACTACTTTTTAACACAAAATTTCAGTAAATGTTATCAGCAAAAGCAATTGTAAAAACTTAAGTAATGCAATAGCCTCTCTGCAAAGCTTAGAATAACTATCAATCTGTTCCAATTCATACTTGGCCCTGCAATTAGAAAAAGGGCCTTTAATTGACATCAAAATAAGAGTAGTCATGAAGCAAAGCAAAGATTTGCCTACATGAATTTTTTTACTGAGAATTCCATTGTTAAATAAGATTACCAAAGTATTTTGAAAGTATCTTCAAGATTTCAAGGTACAGATGTTGTAATTGCATGAAGAACAAGTCCTATCAACTCAATTCATATCTACATATTCAGATCTTGAGACTATTGCCTAAAACAAGATCTAAGAAAGCATTCATTGAGGATGGAGATGGAATGCACATGACATATGACATGGCCCTTCTTTTTTTATTTTTTAGGCAGTCTATCTAGAATATTTATACACAATCATTATGCTCCAAACAACTAAGAAAATATATTGGTAATAAGTGTTTGAAAAATACAGAACAATTACAAAACCTAGAAGACAATTCAAGCTGGAGTTTTAGAAAAGATCTTTATGATAAAGACTTCCAGAATGCTTTTCATTTTTCACAACTGAAACAGTACTCCCCATTCTCTCTACTTCACCCCTTGGCAATTACATTCTACTTTTTGTTCTCTATGATTTAAGTCATCCTGGGTATCTCCAATAAGTAGAATCATGCATTATTTGATCTTTGGTGTCTGGATTATTTAACTTGGTATTTATTTTCATGGTTCATCCATGTTGTAGCATATGTGAGACTTTTCTTCTTTTTAAAAGATGAATAATATTCCATTGTAGGATACACCACCTTTTGTTTATTCATTCATTTACCAAATTAACTTGCTTCCACCTTTTGCTTATGTGAATAATGCTGCTTGAACACAGATGTATAAGTATCTGTTCAAGCCCTTTCTTTCAAATTTTCTATTTTTTTCCTTTCAGTACTGAAACAGTTAAATCATTTTGCTTATAAATACTAATTGTATTAATAAATAATAATTGTATTTATAATAATACTATTTTTATTTATTGTCTCTAAGGGCTACAAAGTGATGTTTTGGTATATTTATGCGTCATTTATTAACTGAGCCAAAATATACAGTTTATCTATCACCTCATACATCCTTTATTTATAATGAGAACAGTTGAAAATCCACTCTTCTAGGTATGTGAAAACAACACTGTGTTGGGTAGGTGTTCTAAGTTTATTTAGGTCAATGTAAAGTCTTTATGCGTGCTCTCATTCTTTTCAACTGACATGTTCATCTTTAGTATTTCATACTTAATCTTCCATATATACTATTTGAGAATGATAGCATTTAATATGATAGAAAGCAAGAAAAACAAAGTGAAAAAACAAAATATTCATTAGAACCAGATTCAGACATGGCAGATATTTTGGAATTATCAGATTGGAAATTTACAACAACTATTATAAATGTACTAAAAGCTTTATAGGAAAACGTGCAAAAATGCATGAGTAATTGTGTCAGGCAATTTACTATTGTTGTGACAAAATATGTGAAACAATCATTTTTAAAGAGAAGATTTATTTTGGCTCTTGGTTTCAGAGATTTCAATCCATGGTTGCTTGGCCTGGTTGCTTTTGAGCAGGTACTCAGGCAGTACATCTTGGTGGAAGCCCGAGGCAGAAGAGACTGCTTCCCTCATGGCTGCTGGGAAGTGAGAGAGAGGAAGGGTCTAGGGTCCCAATATCACCTTCAAGGATATGCCCCCAACTTCCTTCCTCTTCTGCCAACTAAATGTTCAACCACCTCTCAATGGACTATTGGGAGGCTGATAATCCCTAGGCTGATAATCAAACCTTTAGCATACGAGCCTGTGAGGGACATTTAAGATCCAAACCTTATAGTAATACAAACAGAAATAGAAATTCTAATAGAGAATCAATAGTAAAAGCTGGAAATCAGAAACACGAACAGAAGGGAAGGACTTCACCATGACTGAGTTCATCAGTAGAAAAGGAATTTGAAGATAGGTCAATAAAAACCTCCAAAACTCAAATGTAAAGAGAAGAAAGAATGGAAAGAAAGCCCTAAATATCCAAGAAGCATGGGACAATGGCAAAATGTGCAATATACGCATAGTGAGAATATCAGAAAAAGAAAGTAAGAAAGAAATAGAAGAAATATTTGCAGTAATAATGATTGAGAGTTTTCCAAAATTAATGACAGAAGTCTAACCAAAACTGAAGAGCAATTCTTGAAAAAAGCCAGAGCATAAAACACCTTATCCATAGAAGAACAGGAATAACAATATTATCAGATCATTTGTCAGAAACCATGAAAGCACAAGATTATTAGTCAAATGTTCAAAGTGATGAAAGTAGAAATCTCCTAACTTAGAATTTTGTATTCACTGAAATTATCATTCAAAGTGAAGAGAAATACTTTTGCAGATAAAAAACTAGAGAGTTTTGTGCCAGTAGCCCTGCCTTGAAAGAAATGCTAAATTAAGTTCTAAGAGAAGGAAAATGATATAAATCATAAACCAGAATCTGTATAAAGTGAGGGAGAACATCAGAGGATGGATAAATAAAGGTCAAAAGAAAAATATACAAACATATGAAATATTTAATAATACTGAATTATTTAAGAATGATTGATAGTAAATTTTGTCATTTTACCACAATTTTGTGTATTTTATCAATTTAGAAATAAAATAAAATTTTAAAAAATTTCAAAAAGTCTTATCTTATTTGAATTAACAAATAGTTATTTTAAATATATAGTTATTATAAATATAATAAATATTATAGCATATGGATAAGTGAAATGAATGACAGCACCGTGATAAGGGATGGGATGGAGGGGTTGAAAAGCTGTCAAAAAGTATGTGTGCTACCTGTCAAGTCATATGGTAAAGCAAAATTAGATTTTTCAGGGAAAGTATTAAAGAAACTAGAAAAGTAGTATAACTGATATGCTAAGAGGAGGGAAAAACAGAACCACACCAAATATTCAACTGAAGTATGAGAAGGCAGTAAATGGAAAAGTTACCTTATTAGTACTTAATAAGTACTAGAAAAGAAGGCTGGAGTAGCTATATTAACTTCAAAACCAATTTTGGAGCAAGGGAAATTATCAGTAATAAAGAGGATAATTATTTAATGATAAAGGACTCAATTCTCCAGGGCAACATAATATCTGTTTACATGTATCCTTCCAACAACAGATATCAAAATATATGAGGCAAACATTCACACAACTCTAAATAGAGATGGGTGAATCTTCTCTTCCAGTTGAAAACTTCAATACTCCTTGATCAATGATTGAAACAGACCCAGCAGATAGGACATTATTAGGACACAGCAGTATGTTTGGTATCTTATGGGCCCTGAGCTCTCAGACTGAATTAGCTATATGAAGATGAAAGAGAAATTCCTGGGCAGTAATGTCACTCCACCACCTTTGGATCAGTTATCTGTTTTAGTAGGAACTAGGAGGTGGGGAGGCTACATGTAGAAGCAGGATTTATCATGCTCCATGTCTAATTATCTCCTGTGTTGGATACTGAGAACACGGCTCTGATAATGTAAGTACATACATTATTATTATTTTCTTAGTTTATCCCATCCATTGAGTAGACTGAATAGGAGGAAAATGAATTTGAATAGTCTCACTCTTTGTTTCACTCTATTTGAGAATAATAATAATTGTTATTATTACAATATTATTATTATTAATAATAAATGTGTTTGCTTTCAATGTTTACCACACAAGAATTGACAATTCAGCAAGGTCTAAACACTTAACCAACAACTCTAACCTCCTTGCTTGACTGATCATTGTTATTTGATAACAATGTTATATGGGATTAATTGTTATATGGGATTAATCTGTTAGTAATTTTAACAGACACAATAAAATCTGTTCTTTTTTCAACTATTTGAGTTGTATGTCTGAAAAGACTAATGTGAAAAGCTGTACAAAAGTTGATTGCCTGAACTCAAAAGCAAAAAATAGGTATGGATTATTCACATTTGAGTCAGTTTGACTTTCAATGATGTGGTCTAAATTCTTCAACTTAAAATTTCAAAAAATAGGAAAGTCAGTGTAATCAGTTATGATCATATGCTACTATGTAAACACACACAATGCATAAAGAGCTCAGTCATTGACATTATATTTTTAAATAGTAATAAACATAATAATAGTGAAACTTTGGAAACTTTTGTTTAATCAAAAAGATAAATAAATTGTTGTTTGACTACTTAAAAAAGATGCTGATAGAGCCAGTGATCAATGGAATGACACTGAAGGATCAGGATCATATCCTCTCTATATTTTTCTCACCCATTTCTCCATGATTAGCATAGTATTTTTCTGTCTGGTATTCTGTACAGCATTGTCACTTGATGCTAGATATTTTCAGTATCTGACCATCATAAATATTTGCTACTGGAGAAACAGTTGATTATTTGGGAACTGCTTAGACCTGTAACATTTATGACTGTAGTAATATGTCAGGGCTAGGTTTCAGGCAGAATGACTGAAATATTTCATTCAATTCTAATTGCTAGTGTCAGAGAAATCACGAGGAACCTTGGACTGCTCACTGAAGAGAGTAAAATAACTGGTTTGGCTACACAATAATCTGTTCATTTACCTAAGATTTGTAGGTCACAGTTTGAGTTTGTCTCTTCTTTAACTGCTTACCCTAAAAATACTTTATATTTTGCATAGAAATTTATAAATCAGATAGTATGACTTAGGAATTTTGTAACATGGAAAACAACAAAAAACATAAACACTTTAAAGTTCAGGATTCACACGTACATCTGGAAGCAGATTCCCCAGAAGATTCATTTGTATTTGGCAAGTAGTTTCCTTCTCCTAGATCACAGAACACCATTTGCCCAGATTCCAGATGAACACTAGTTTCTGCAGGATTTTGGAGGGAGCATACACAAATAGGAATGGTATCCGGAGGTGAATACTCAGCGTCACACAGCTGGTGAGTGGCTTCCTAGATTCAAAGCTGTGTTGGACAGCATTATATACAAGAATAAACCTGAGTTCCACTGTGAATTGTGGGTTATCTCTGGCAATGAGGAAACAGAGAACATGGACTACCAATAACATGAAATTTTGTCAAAAAGATATTGAATAAAGATCAAATGTTCAGATAGTGGATAAGAAAAAGAAGACACACAGCCTAGGAAAAATATGTCAGCTATATGAAATTTGATGAATAGGAAAATAAATGACTATGTGTTTTTCCCTAAAAAATCATTTAATAGAGTCTTTTAAATCCTTCACTGAAATATCAAAATATGATCTTAGTTTTTGATGATTCAAGGCTTTACCTTGAAACTCAAAACATACTTTCTAAATTCTATTTTAGGTTCCTACATTTTATTTAGTACTTTGATTGCTAAATGTTTGCTATTTACATAATGTTATCTTGGTTAACTGCCAAATTGTGATTGATAAAATTATAGATAATTTTTTCGTGACAGATCATAGGATTATCCAGATGTGGCATCCATGAAGCTGCAAACAATAAGTTAAAAATATCAAATTGGAGGGGTTATTTTTTACATTTATTTATTTAATGGAAGCTTATCCTATGTTTATAATATTGGATTTTGAAGTGGGAGAGAATTTTAATTGAATATACAATTTACTGAGTGATTTGGAACAAATTACTTCTACTCTTTTAAATTTAGTTTTTTCATGAATGCACAAAAGATTTAGTATTTTCTACCTGACTGATGGTGTGAATTAGAAATGAGATAAGGCAAGTAGTGCTAAGAACATGGTATACATACTCTGTGTGGCTAGGGTATGAAATCGACTAACAATTTTGAAACAGCCTTGTGGTAAAACAAACAAATGATATATATGTATGCTGTGTATGTGTATATATAATACATATATATATATATATGGTATTGAAATTGTAATAAAATCTTTGTATTCCTTTTACATTTTTAAAAAATATATCTAGTATGCAAAAAATATGTAAACTCCAAAAGCAAAATTAAAAAAAAATTTAAATCAAAGAACCTTATGACCACAAGTTGCCTTAAAAAATAAATCATTATCAATGTCAGTGAAGCCTGAGTGCACTTATCTAACTGAATACTGTCTTCAACCTCGTCAGTGCAACTCCAAATGTTGAGCTATTCATTCTTTTACTTTTCCTAAAAATCTTACTGTCCATATATAACCTGCCTAAAAATGAATGTTTAATTTTGCCTGTGTTTGAACTTAAAGATATGAAATCATATTTTACTCTGATTTATTTGTCCTAGTCAATATGACTTTTTAGAGATCCCATTACATAAATATATATTGTTCTAGGTCAACTGCTGACAATTTTTTTTTTCATGTACAAGTCACAATTTTTTTTCTAGAGGGTTAGATAATAAGTATTTTAGTCTTTTTTAAAATTAATTTATTTAAATGCATTTCAAGTCATAGTACATATAAAGAGCTCAATTTTTTCCATTTCTCTGGTTGCCAACCAAATAGTCACACCATTTGTGTCTTCATACATGCATCAAGGGTGGTGATGACCATCTCAATCAACCATCTTTACTATACCCATTCCCCTTTCCCTCCCCTGCTTCATCCAGAGTTCCTCCATTTCTCCTATATTCCCCATTCCCACTCCCCTTATGTATCTATCAGCATCCACTAATCAGAGAGAACATTCTGCATTTGGTTTTTTGGGATTGGCTTACTTCACTTAGCATAATGTTCTCCAACTCCATCCATTTACCTGCAAATGCCATAATTTTATTCTCTTTTACTGCGGAGTAATATCCCATTGCATATATGTACCACAGTTTCTTTATCCATTCATCTATTGAAGGGCATCTGGGTTGCTTCCACAGTTTTGCAATTGTGAATTGTGCTGCTATAAACATTGAGATGGCTACGTTACTGTGGTATGCTGTTTTTAAGTCTTTAGGGTATAGGCCAAGGAGTGGAATAGCTGGATCAAATGGTGGTTCCACTCCAAGATTTTTAAGAAATCTCCATACTGCTTTCCAGATTGGTTGCACCAGTTTGCAGTCCCACCAGCAATGTTTGAGTGTGCCTTTTTCACCACATCCTCGTCGGCACTTATTGTTGCTGGTATTTTGAATAGCTGCCATTCAGACTGGGGTGAAATGAAATCTGAGAGTAGTTCTGATTTGCATTTCTCTAATGGCTAGAGATGTTGAACATTTCTGCACATATTTGTTTACTCATTGTATATCATCTTCTGAGAGGTTCCTATTCAGCTCCTTAGCCCATTTATTGATTGAGTTGTTTGTTTTTTTGGTGTTAAGTTTTTTGAGTTCTTTATATATCCTGGAGATCAGTGCTCTATCTGATGTGCATGTGGCAAAAATTTGCTCCCAGAATGTAGGCTCTCTGTTCACCTCATTGATAGTTTCTTTTGCTGAGAAGAAGCTTTTTAGATTAAGTCCATCCCATTTATTATTTCTTGCTTTTATTTCTTGTGATATAGGTGTCTTGTTAAGGAATCCGGGGCCTAATCCCATGTGATGAAGATTTGGACCTACTTTCTCCTCAATTGGACGCAGGGTCTCCAGTATAATTCCTAGGTCTTTGATCCACTTTGAGTTGAGTTTTGTGCATGGTGAGAGATGGGAGGTTAGCTTCATTTTACTGCATATGAATTTCCAGTTTTCCCAGCACCATTTGTTGAAAAGGCTATCTTTTCTCCAATGTATGTTTTTGGCACCTTTGTCTAGTATGAGATAGTTGTATTTATGTGCATTACTGTCTGTGTCTTCTATTCTGTACCATTGGTCTGCATGTCTATTTTGGTGCCAATACCATGCTGTTTTTGTTACTATTGCTTTGTAGTAAAGTTTAAGGTCTGGTACTGTGATGCCTCCTGCTTCACTCTTCTTGCTCAGGATAGCTTTGGCTATTCTGGGTCTCTTATTTTTCCAAATGAATTTCATGATTGCCTTTTCTATTTCTATAAGAAAGGCCTTTTGGATTTTAATTGGGATTGCATTGAATCTGTATAGTGCTTTGCGTAGTATGGCCATTTTAATAATATTGATTCTGCCTATCCAGGAACATGGGAGGTCTTTCCATCTTCTAAGATCTTCTTCAATTTCCTTCTTTAGTGTCTTGTAATTTTCACTGTAGAGGTCTTTCACCACTCTTGTTAGATTGATTCCCAAGTATTTTATTTTTTTGGAGGCTATTGTGAATGGAGTAGTTTTTCTAATTTCTTTTTCAGAGGACTCATTGCTGATGTATAGAAATGCATTTGATTTATGGATATTTATTTTATATCCTGCAACTTTGCTGAATTCATTTATCAGTTCTAGAAGTTTTCTGGTGGAATTTTTTGGATCCTTTAAGTATATAATCATGTCGTCTGCAAATAGTGATAGTTTGAGTTCTTCTTTTCCTATTCGTATCCCTTTAATTTCTTTTGTCTATCTGATTTCTCTGGCTAGAGTTTCAAGGACTATATTGAATAAGAGTGGTGAGAGAGGGCGTCCCTGTCTTGTTCCAAGTTTTAGAGGGAATGCTTCCAATTTTTCTCCATTTAGGATGATGCTGGCCTTAGGTTTAGCATATATTGCTTTAACATTGTTGAGGTAAGTATTTTAGTTTTTGTGGATATTTCAGGCTTTCTTTTAGTCTCTGTCACAACTATTTTTCTCTGCTATTATCCCAGGAAGTAAGACCTAGATAATACTTAAATGAAAAAACACAGACATATTTCAATACATTTTTATTTACAAATAACATATGGTGAGATTGATTTGATCCTAATCCTGTGTTGACCCCAGTTCTAGATCATTTGCTCTTCAATGATCTATGTATTTCTTTTGTATATCTACACTGCAGTTTACTTAGCTTTTTAATTGTTTCTACTGTCATAGAAGGATGTGCTTGTATTTCACTGTAAATAGATATACTTTAATTTTTAACAATAAATGCATTAGAACAGAGAGTAAGAAATAAGAATATTTGCATTATGAAGAACCATTTAACAAGAAAATTATAAGGTGTTACAGCATAATTTTAAAGAAATCCAAAAATGTTGAGTAGTATTCAAATTCTCAGGTAGGAACATTTAATTAATCAAAAGTGCATCCTTCTCCAGTTTTTTTTTTTTTTTTTTTTTTTTTGGTGAAACTTGATACACAGATTTAACTTTTATGAAATAGCAAAAGTCCAAAAGATGGAAAAGATGTGTCCTACCAGACGTCTAAATAAGTGGAATAAGTAACCAGAGATTCCATTTGTCCTTTCCCAGTGATTTTTGATGATTAAACCCTTAAAGTTTTGTCAAGATCTAATTTACTTGTATTTACTTAACATTGCTATTCCTTTCTGTGTTTTAATTTTTGCTTTGCTTTCCTATCATAAGGGCTATAAAATATTCTTCTAGTAGCTTTATACTTTTGTCTCTTAAATGTAGTTCTGTTGTTCATTTCAAGTAGATTTTCACTTGTGAAGTTTAATAGGGATCAAGTTTGACTTTTCATTTTTAGCAAGAATTATTGAAAAGACACTCCTCCCATTAGAAAAAAATTTTAAGAACTCTGTCAAAAATCAGTTGACTATTTCTGGGTTCACTCCATCTATTGATATTTTTAATGTATTCATATAACAATAGAACACTATCTTGATTGCACTTATATATTTTTTTCTTCTTAAAAATTTGTGAAATAATTTTATTCCTATGTAGAAAGGCAAATTATTTTATTCATTGATTTAGTACCTAATATCATTATTAATCTATCTCATTAATTCTAATTGTTTTCTTCTAGAATCTTTTCACTTTCTATGTTGGAAGTTTTATTGTAATAATAATTTTGTTTATTGCTTTTCAAACTATACATGCTATCACATGTCTTTTTTTGTTTGTTTGTTTTAGAAGGTAACAGTTCTAGTGCTATGAATAGATTCCATGACAGTGGTCTTGTCTTGATTTTGATTCTGAAGATCTTACTTTCAATCCTTCACCTTAAGGATAGATATTTGCTAGAAATATCTTTTAACAGAATAAAGATATTTCCTCTAGTTCTTATTTTAAGAGTTCATATCAATGGATGTTGAGCATGTCAGTAAAACTAGTGAAATATGTATTGCCAAAAGCTAACTCCTTCACAAAAGCAATGAGAAAATTGGCAAAATTATCAAAATTAACTTTTTCAGAACTTTGAAAATTGATCAAAGTCTTGCAGCCACCTGGTGTTTGTTCAAGGTATATTGTTTAACATTGGTTTTAAAAAAGGGAAAATTCACAGCATTTCCTCTTGTTCTAATCTCATCTTGTACTCTTCAGCTCAGTGGTAACATTAAAGATTTACAGTCTACATCCATACTGAAAACCCAGAGTGTGGCAGTCCTAGGAGGAAATGGATCAGGGCTAGAGCCTTCTCAAAGCTTCATTAACAAATAATTATTATTTTACTCATCTGATATTTCCCTTAAAGACTCCTCAGGCAAGGCTGTCTGTATTTCACCAATACTCAAAGTTTTTACTCAAGGGGCAGTTTTAGGAAACAATTACAAGCAAAAATTGAATGTCATTGAGTCATTGATCCCAATGACTCCTTGGGATAATGTATAATAACTGGATCAACAATATACTAATCAAAAAGCTTGAATAAAAGTAGTAAAATTACATATATATGTATATATATATATAGGTTCAAAAATACATTGGAGCATCTTGGAGACCTCAGACATATGTATGGTGCATGTTTAAACCTCTGCACATGCTTGGGGATGTCCATATGCACAAAAAGGACAAGAGAAGTTCTCTTGCTCTCTCCTCCATGAACTTTCTAAGCAAGCAGGCTGAGTGTTGAGGTTATGTCTCTACATAAATGCTAAGCACCTAGCAAAGACTGGGAGACTTATTAATTATAGGTATAAAGGAAATCTTTGTTAAATGATCACTAAACTCACTAAGCAGAGACCTCAGTGGTCATGTGATAAAGCATATAGACATTACAGAATTAGTTCAGAATCACTGAACAAAAGTCACTAAACAAAACTTACAAAAAGCCATGATAGCCACAAGCCCCAGGAAGGAGAAGAAAAATATGATTTCCAGAATTGCCACTTTATGGTATTTTAAATGTTTGGTTTGGGAAAAATTATGAAACATGCAAGATAGGACACATACAAAGAAAAATAGCCAATTAATAGAAATATACCCAAGGAGGTACAGATTTGTACTTACTAGGCAGGCTATCAGCTGTTTAGATATATTCAAAGAGATAAGTTAAAGCATATATAAAGCACTAAAATAGAATAGGACTATGTTTCATCAAATACAAAATATCAATAAGGATATAGAAACCAAATACAAATAAAACAAAGAATGAATTTTGGAAATGGAAAGTAAAATAACTGAAATGAAGAATGCATGTGAGAGTTCAGTTGTAGATATGAATAGTAGGTAAATGAAAAAAATTGCAAATTTTAAGTTAGGTCTACCAAAACATGGAAATGAAATTAAAAACATAATAAAAATATAATCATTCCAAATGAAATGGAATGCTTAAGTGCTTAAGTGTAAATCTAATAAAACATATACATGATCTATATACTGAAATATACAAATGTTTTCAACTCACATGATTGTATCTGAATGAATTTCTTACAGATAACATGTTGTTGAATTCTTTCTTTAAAAATCTACTTTGCCAATCTATGTCTTTTAATTGCTGCATTTAACCATTACTTTTAAATTTAATTATTGATATATTAAGGCTTAAGTATGCCTTAGAATTATTGGTATTCTGTTTCCTCTGCTTGTTTTTGTTTCCTGTTTCTTCTTTCCTGCTTCATGTGGTTTGTTGATCATTTTTAGAATAAAATTTTGGTTTGATTGTGATTTGGGGCATGTTTTCTTGAATAGTTTTATTAGTGGTTTCTCTAAGTACTATAATTTATGCACAGAACTTAGTTTAATCTACTAAAATCAATATTTTGCCACTTCATGCAAAGTGTGGAAAACTTAGTTTAATTCCCTTATCCTTACTACTTTAAAAATATAGTTGTCTCAGGCATTTACTCTACATTGGATACAATGTTCAAAGGTGTTATAATTTTTGCTTCAACCACCAAATCTGATGTAAGAATATATATATTTTTTTGGTACTGGAGATTGAACTCAGGGGTATTTGACCACTGAGCCACATCCCCAGCCCTATTTTGTGTTTATGTAGAGACAGGGTCTCACTGAGTTGATTAGTGCTTTGCCGTTGTGAGAAGAAAAATTTAATATGTCCCACCCCACTTCCTTTTTTCTTTTATTTTTTCCTTTTTTTTCTCCTAGTGTTGGAGACTGAACCCAGGCCTTGTGCATGCTAGGCAAGCATTCTACCACTGAGTGGTACTTCCAGTCTCATATTTCCCCCACTTTTACTCACCACCCACTTTTCACAGTTCAGTCCTTCTGTTTTCTTTTCTTGGAGAATTTCTTTTCACCTTGTTATAATGATAGGTTTATTAATATCTAATTTTATTTGCTTTTCTTTGTTTAAGAATATATTTTAATTTTCTCTTTCATTCTTGAAGGATGGTCTCACTAAGTAGAGCTTTTGCATTTGAAAGTTTTTTCTTTCAACACTTGAAATACACTATGTTCCTTTTTTGGGAACTTTAAGATGAACAACTACTGTCATTCAAATTAATGTTCTCTTATAGGTAATATTTTGTTTCTTTCTAGATTATTTCAATATCTTTATTGTTTTTACGTTTCATAAGTTTGCATATGATGTGTCCTGACATAGAGGCTTTGTATTTATACTCTGGATTTATTTAACTTTCTTAATTTACAAGTTTATAACTTTCTCCAGATTTGGGAGATTTTCAGGCATGATTTATTCAATTTTTTTCATTTTAATAAAATGTTAGAAAAAATAAGATTAGCAATTAAAAGTAGGATATTAAATATGAATTCAATTTTTTACTTAGGCCTGGGATTACCAAGAATGGTTTTCAATATATTTTCCCAAGCAATTATCTTCTCTTATAGGGTTTTTACTTACAGGGGTAGAATTTTTATAAATTGTCTTTAATTTATTTTATCTCCATGTCATCTTCATTGACTTTTCTTTACTTTTTCCCACACTCCTATTATTGAAATTATTATACAGGTTCTCAGTTTCTTTCATTTTTCCCAAATGTAAATTTCAATTCTGTGAATCCTTAATTGGTAATTTTGTTTATATTTTCCTTGTAAAATTTTTTCTTTGCTTTGGATTTGTTCTATCTTAATTGGGATGTTTATCACATTAATTTCTAGCCTTCTTACTTTTCTAATATAAACTCATGTTTATATTATAAAATCATTTAATTTTTATGTAAATTTATAAAATTGCTACTTTTATAACATTGATTACGTAGTGTTAGTTATAATTTAGTTCTAATTGAATTTTTATTTTACTATAATTTTTTTCACTGTTCCAGAAATTATTAAATAAGTGGGTTTTAACACTTTTAAATGTTTTTTATACAATAGATTTGTTGTGTAGGTTTAAGTCAGATAATTAATTGCATGATAGATATCATAATAAATCTTTAGCTGATTTCTCAATACATGGCCAAGTTTTGTAATGTAACATGTATTAAAATGCAACTTTTGAGAAAAAAAAAATAAAGTAAAAAAAAATTTAAATAAAGGCATTTAGAGCAAAAAAAAAAAAGAAGAATGTCTTTTCTATTATTGTTTGGCATAGGTTTTACATAAGTGCAATTAAGCCAAACTTCTTGTATTATTTACATTTTCTATATTCTTTAAAAGTGTATTAGTCAGATTTCTTTAGAGGAATAGCATCAACAGGAAGTAGGATTATAAAAAGGAGATTTATTAGTTTGGCTTATCAGAAGCTAGATAGTCCTCAGTGGCTGTCTGCAGGCTGCAGGGCTGGAAGAACCAGTAGCTGCACAATCCAAGAGGCTGGTGCCCCAGAACAAGAGGAATCAATGCTGCAACCCTAGTCTAAGACCAAGGCTTCTGGAGAATCACTTGCAGAGTCCTCATTGGAAGAGTGAAGAAGTGAGAGTGTGATATCCTCAATCACAGCAGCAATCAAGAAACTGGTCAAGAAGAATCAAGCCTGCATCTGCTGCTGCTTCCTTGTTCTTCCAAATTTCATTCCATCCAAACCATCAACCTACTGGATGGTGCTGCCCATGCTTAGGGAGAGTCTCCATTTCAGTTGGCTATCTCACATGCCAATTATTCCCAGACACACCCTCATTGACAAATCCCTTGCATAACTTAATTTAATCAAGTTGACAATTCAAATTAATCATTTCAAAAAGCTGCCTCAATATCCAAGAGGGCTACATCCACACACATGTGAGGCTTAATTAATTATCCATATGGTTTTTTCAGGTTTTTGCTTCATATTTTTCAAGGCTATATGAATATGCACATGACCTTCTTCATGGATGTTATGATCATCTTCGTGGCATATAACATATAGTCATGCAGAACTCATGCTTAGAAATACTCTGTGGTAGTCAACTTGAAATTCTTATAAAAATTTGATAACATGTATTAAAATGCAACTTTTGAGAAAAATTTAAAAAAAATTAAAAAAATAAAAAAAATTTGAATAATGTACTCCACTTTTTTATTGTACATTGGGCCCTAAAAATTATGTTTCTATCCCTGTATGCATATTTGTAATGATTTGGCTCTGTTGAATTTTGCTGTATTTATTTCAAGGTTATATCTGTATCCATTTAAAATAGTTACGTCTTTGTGGAGAATTGAACTTTTATCATTAAGTGATAATAGTCTTTAGTCTTTTATATACACTTTTAATCTTTGTCCTTAAAATCTTTTATACATAGAATAAGGCTACATTTTCTTTAATTTTAACTAAACCTGTAAATTTTGCCAAACTGATGAGTTCAGCTATGCTGTATCACTGTGATTAGTAGCATCTTTGGGATTACGCACATAAACACACACACACACACACACACACACACACACACAGACTTCCTTTCTTTTTAGAAATATTTGCCTCACACTTACCTCCTAGAAAATGCTTTTGTGTCCTGAAAACACAAACATTACATTTAGTGATTGCATAGCACTTTATCCATAGTAATGTTCAATAAATGTTTCTCAAAATATGGAAGAAATGTTTTATTGATGCTTTCTTCAACTCTATGGAAAGCCATAATCAAATAAGGACCACTTCAGTGCATCATACATCCTGGGGCCAGCTTAACTAAAATATATGGTGTTTTCATCAGACAAACCAGAGTTGGGGCTGCAAAGATATTCTGAGGTGACATTTAAAATATGAAGCATTATTTGTGTATTTAATTTACAACAGCGTTTTTTAAAGTATAGGTTATTTCAAAGAAGTGTGGCTTTTAATTTCCTACCAGATAGTTTTTATTGATTAAAACATTAATAAAAGTAAATTTAAAATATTGAACCAATATATGTAAGTAAAAATGACAAGCTATTCCTTCTCTGCTTCACCTATGCTTTTCATCCTGCCTGTCTTCCTCTCCAAAGGTAACCACCATTGGGAATTTCCTAAAGCAAATGTGCATGCCTACCTTTATGCATCTATTCATATATTCTTTTATATTTTGCCCCCAAGAGGATTGTATTTTATTTTCTTGTCTTTTGTTTTCTCCACAAAATTAATGCCTTAAATATATTCCATATTGGTATAACTTTACCTCATTATTTTTATGAATTCATAGTATCTCATTGCATGTATGTCACATAGTATAATTTATTTTTTAAAGTCCTTTACTGGGATTCTCTACGAAAAACCATTTTTAAATGTCATAACAAAATTTGTTATAGTAAATATCTTCAGGCAGGTGTCCTGAAATACTTTTGCCTGCATGTCCTTGAAATAAATTCCTTAAAATACATTGTGTAGATCAAAGTACATAGGCATTTTAAAAAATTTTATTGTCAGAGCCAAACACTATACTGTTTGATTTTAGATGTAAACTGAATAGTAGGCACTTTGTACAGCACTACCAATTTTTCTCACAAGATCTTTGATAATTTTCTGTAGTTGTTATTCTGAACAAATGGACAGGCATGCTATTTGTTTTTTTTTTCCCAACATTCCTCATCAGTGTCATAAAACACTGCTATGCTCACAAAATGAATTTGTTTTCCTTGTGTGGATTCATATTGCCTCTAGTTTATTGATAATTTGCTGCTTTGGTAATCATTTACCTCTCCATCAGAACCCTGAGCCAAAAGAGTATAGAACCAGATGTTCCATACCCATATGCTGTTGGTCTATGTCAGAAATGACTTATAATGCAGAGGACAAATTACTTAAGTAAAAAAAAGCAGTGTAAACAGAAGAAAACTAAGGAACCTGATCCTGTCTATGGGCCTGTTACTAACTAAATACTGGAATTTCTCTCTCTCTTAAAACATCACAATGGAATTTTATGTCATTTTATTTATATAATATATAGTAGTATATTTAGAGAGTTTTTTTCAGTTCTAATTAGTTAATTTTCATTTATATAATAATGGCCCAGGATATTCTACTCTTCTGTTTTCTACATAGTAGAACTTCTTCCTTGCTCACACTTTTCCATAAGTTAGTAATTTATAAGTAACTATTATAAGTTTTGAATAAGACTTTGTTATATATGACTTATTATTTTCAAAAATTCAGAATATTCTAATGTTTAAGAGTTTCTCCTCCTCCTCCTTTCTCCCCCTCTTCTTCCTCTTTCTTCTTCCTCCTCTTCCTCATCCTCCTCCTCTTCTTCTTCGTCCTCCTTTTCCTTCTCCTTCGTCTTCATCATCGTCTTCATCTTCTCCTTCTTTTTTGACTAAAATAGATAGAAATGATTTTGAATTTTGACACACAGCTTTGATTAATCTTATTAATGTGTGTTGATTGTAATAGAAAACATAGCATACATGCTAAAATATATTTTACTATACTTTTATATATTTTATGCACTTTCATATACAAAAACAAAACAAAACAAAGCAAAACAAAAACAAAACAAAACAAAAAACACCCCAAAATTCTACTTTCTGAACAGCCAAAAGTATTACCTTATTTCATGAACTTTTTCTTTCATGGTATGTCTTATAGTTCTGGTACTGCAGAACTATTGTTCTGTTACTGTTACTGTTGTTACTGTTTGTAAAAATTCCCATATTTTCTCTCTCAAAACTATCAAGATGATTTTTGTGTTTAACTTATTTGGAGAGGATGAAGGAGGAGAAGTTTTAGAATTTATATTTCTTGGCCCCCTAATAACAGGAAAATTAAAAAATCATATATCCCGACAATCCACATTTTAGTTTCCTACTGTTGTATGACAATTCTCACCATTCAACTGACTTTCAACCACCACTTTCTTAACTTTTACATGGATTGACTGAACTCAGCTGGATGGTTGTTTGGCTTCAATCTAGGGGTTCGACTGAGTTAAAAGGTCAAAAATATCTCCTCTCAGGGTTTGATGCTGGTGCTGAATATTTAGCTGGATCTGTCAATAGGAACACTTTGGTTTTCCTTCTCATGATATTTCTCTGTGACTGGAGCTTCTTGCAATTTCCAGATGGGTTCCCAAATTGTAAAAAATGAAAAATTTAAGTCCTATTAAGGCCTATTATTGAAAGTTCCAAGACCTCACTTCCACTGCATTTTATGTGTCAAAGCAAGTTTTGAGGTCAGGCCAGTATCAAGAGCAAGAGCAACAGGCTGTGTCACTTAAAGTCAAGGGTACCACATCAGGAGTATCATTTCTCATATGGTATGGTAACAAATTGATGGGAGCTCTCCATAGAGATTAGGTACCCATCCTATATTTATTGAGCTCTTCGTGTAAGGAAGAAAGAGGATGGGCAGAAAAAATTCACAAGTAATAAACTGGAAAATACTTAATGATTTTAGAACTTTGTGACTTTTCTGAGGAAAAATTATCTGAATAGAATATTAAAATAAATATGAATATAAATCTGCTTGCAGGAAAGTAGTTTCCTAGTGATGTTTCCCCACTAAATATATTCTTTTTGAAGGACTAAAGAATTAGTGTTTTGCTCTTAACCAACTTATTATGTAAGCTTATTTCTGAGAAAAAGATAAGTTTTGAGATTGTATTTGTTAAAAATATAACTTCATGTTTTCTGGTTTTAAAAAATTATACAAATATTTCTTCTTTTTTATATAAAATTAGGATAACTTGAAAATTAGAATCCATATTTCTAATTTATTAATTTAATCTACAAGGAAACCAAAAATCTAGGTTAATCAAAATGAATAGTTTGTTAAGAAATTATAGTAAAATATCAACAGAAAAATAAATTATTTACTAGTGATTATTTCAGTACAAAAGAGATAATACAACTGAGAATAGGTATTTGACTTTTTTAACCTTAATTTAACTTGAGAAAAATTTTGCCTAAGTTTTTATTGTACTTATAGGAATATAATATTTATTTTTCAAAATGAGAAACATAGACTTCACTTGGAAATAAATTTGCTTTCAAGTTATATCAAAGTTGGTTTAAAAACTGGAGAATATTAATATGGAGGTAAAAAGATTAGAATTACTGAAATGCAGAACAAGCATGGGCTCAGTAGTATTCTGCAGAAGTGGACAAAACCTGCCTTATAAATCCAGGAAAAAAAATAGGTTACTGAACTAATACAAGCCAATATGTGTAAATATAAAGGTCAAAATATAAATTAATCAAATAGATTTATTAAAAAAGAGCAGAGAAGTTAAAGAAAATAAAAGCTAGTTCTTTAAGAAGATTAATAAAACTGACAAATTCCTAACTGGAATTACTGGGAAGAAAAGAGATAAGAGAAAAATTACTACTATAATAATAATAAATGTGACATCATTACAGATAATACATATTAAAGTTATAATAAAAGCTTGTGGTTTCTGGCTTGACAAGTAAGAAGTTTGAAATTTGTCACTCTATCCTAACAACAAATAAGAAGCAGAACAAACTGAAAAATCAATATCTCTGGTTAGATCTGTCAGAAAAGTGAAATTACAGGGGAAATCACTGTTTCCCAAATTGGTGAGACAGAGAGGTAGACATAGAGAAGAGCAATTTACTAGAATAGAAATTCATGAGCAAAACTCTCTGAAGGAACCAGTACTGAGGTAGGAAAACCCAAGCTGAAAAATTGCTGGAGCCTAATGATGGAGAATTACGTGAGTTAAAAATACTAGGGGACACTGTCATAGGTAGGCACCCACACTTTTTGAGTTCTGACTTCAGGCACTTCACCATGTCTTCATAGTGAATATTGAAAAAAAAATCTTCTCATGCTTCTGAAAGGGGCAGGGGAAAAGAAACATTTTGAAATAAACCAGATCATTCTAGCCTTAGCAAGGCCTCTCTTAGGGAAAACTCCTTTATAGCTGCTGGGATTATAACTTGCTGGGATTTTTTCAGAGCATAACTGGAGGAAGAGAAATACACAACTCCCACCTCTTCCTGGCATACCATCTTACTTAATGTGGAAGTGTACCGAGAAGTTCCAGTGAAGTTCACAACCCAGGGAAACAGGCTCACCAAAAGACTGAGTTCTAAACATGGGGCTATAAAATGCTTCCCTTCTCTCCACATCTGATCACTGCATTAATACAGTAATATAATTTCATTTACCTGGTATATCATGCACAGTTTTCAACAAAATTTATAAGACATAGTAAAAGGCAAAAATCATAGTTTGAAGGCAAAGAAAAGCACCAAAATTAGAGACAAATATGTCAGAAATGTTGGAACTGTCAGACTAGTATTTTTTCTTAAATCTATGATGAATAAACTAATGGGAAATGTAGGCTTATGCAACAACCAATAAGTAATGTAAGTAGAGAGAATCAAATTCTAATAAACAATAAAAAGAAATGCTAAATATTAAGAAAAAAACACTGTAGCACAAACGAAGACTGCTTTTGAGGGGCTCATCAGTAGGCTAGACGTGGCTGAGGAAGGATTAGATGAATGGGAAAATATGGCAATGAAAATTTCAAAATTGATTTTCAAACAGAAGAGGACTACACAACAAAAGAACAGAAGCTTCAAGAACGTGGAGCAATGCCAGATCGTATATGCATATTTAGAATTCAAGAAGGTGAAAGAAACAGAAGCACAATCTAAAGCAATAATGACTGAGAATGTCTCCAAATTAATGATTAATGTTGGACATGAAACTACAAATCCCAAAACTCAAGGAACCAAATAGAATACATGCAAAAAATGAGAGGGAAGGGGAAGAAGAAAAGAAGGAAGGAAGGAAGGAAGGAAGGAAGGAAGGAAGGAAGGAAGGAAGGAAGGAAGGAAGATTAACTTGAAAGAAGACAGGGGACAGGGACTTGGGGAATATTTTTTATAGAGAAGCAAAGATAAGAATTATCTCAGACTTCTTAAAACCATGAAAGCAAAAAGAGAGTGAGATGAAATATTCAAAGCACAGAAGAAAGAAAAATACTAAACCCCTGCAACCTAAAATTTTGTACTCCATGAAATTTTCCTTCAAAATGAAGAAAAAAGATTTTCTCAAAAATAACTTGAGGAAATTTATTTCCTACTGTAGACCTGTCTTCTAAGAAATGATAAATGTTCAATATCACCATCAGAGAGCAGTAAAATTAAATAGGTCAGAAATTCTGACCTAGCATGGCACAGTATCTCATGCCTATAATTACAGGATAGTTGTAAATTTGAGACCAACCTGAGCAACTTGATGAGAACTTGTCACAAAACAAAACAAACACAACCAAACAGGGCTATGGATGTGGTTCAGTAGAAGAGTGCCCCTGGTTTAATCCCCAATACTATAAAAAAATAAATAAAAAGAAAGAAATTCTGATACACACAAAGAAAAAAAGAAAATCAATAAATGAATAAGTGAAGCACCTGAGGTTTCTCAGCAACTCTTTTTTTGTGTGTGAAAATAGAAAAAAGTTTTATCATAATCACAAAGAAAATCAAAAGACAAACCAAGCAATGTGTTTTCAGTACCTTTGACAAAGGGCTAGTTTCTGAATATATGAGAAACTTACATGTCATTTTTAAAAAAAACAGGAATTATAAGTTGGCAGCACAATGGGAAAGTGACATAAATGGGTAGTTCCCCAAAAGAGAGAGAGAAATACAAATTCATAAGAAAATGATTTTTCTTATTTATAATTTGATAAATGTAAATTAAAGTAGATAAATACGAGTGAGTTGGGTATGTTGGCACATGCCAATAATCCCAGTGATGTCAGTGGCTTAAAGGCTGAGGCAGGAAGATAACAAGTTCCAAGCCAGCCTCAGCAATTTAATGAAGCCCTAAGCAACTTAGCAAGACCTTGTCTGAAAATATAAAGGTGTGAAGATATAGCTCAATGGTGAAGTGCCCCTGGGTTCAAGTCTCCATACAAAAAAAAAAAGCAATTTAAATATAATTTTTTACCAAATGGGTCAAGATTGTTAAAAATGGATAATTTGGCTAGGATAGGAAAACCAGTAACTTTTATGCATTGTTGGCAGAAAAAAAAATTGTCATAACCTTTGAGAATAAGTCAGTAATATATCAAAATTTGAAACATGCTTACCCTTGGACCCAGCTATAACTTGCTATAACTTGCAACAGCCATAGTTCCAGAAATGCTCCAAGATATACTGTGTGCACAAGGGAAGTTCATAGCAGCATTGCTTGTAACAGTGGGAATGGAAAGTGATGTGACAGTCAGTCTGTGTGGGGCCTGGCTAACTCATTGACCCATCACTACTGTGGGATGCTGTGCAACTCTATATGTTTACTTACCAACATAAAAAGATTAATGTTGAATGGACAATAAACACATTTCAGCAACATACACTACTCTAATTGATTTATGTGAAAAAAAGCATGGGTGTACCTGTTTGTATACATACAAATGCACAGAAAATGTTTAGAAGACTACTTGATGCCATCAATCAGACATTTGCAGGCAAAAGTGCAGTCTACATATTCATTGCAGATGTGACATTCTTGTCTTTCCATTCACAAAAGTGCTGCACCCCACAATATTTTTGAGTAACACCCTCATAGTGGAAATTCCCACTACGCCCTTTTGGAGAAAAGGGTTCACACCTTCCAAAGGTACCATCCTAGGGACCAAATCTGTAATACGTAGACCTTTGTGGAACACTACCTATATCCAAACAAAAGTATTCTGTCCCTTTTCTCAAAGATTCTTGTCCATCTCACAATGAAAAATGTATTAATTCCATCCCTAAGAGTCCCAAATCTTAACTATTCCAGCATCACTCAAAATTATAAGTCCAAAGTCTACTCTAAGATGCAAGACAAACTCATCTCTGAGCCCCTACAAAATAAAAAACCAAGCAACAACTATCCAAGATTAAAATAAAAGGATAGGCATAGAGTAAATATTACTATTTCAAAGAGAGAAATAGGACAATTAAAAAAAACAGGAATTAATCAAAAGCAAGATCAAAGTCCAGCAAAGCAAACATTAAATACTAAGGCTCTATGTTCATCATATAATCAAACTGGGGTAGGCGGTGAGTTACTGAGGTCTTGGGAACCCCTAGACCTATGAGCTTTGCTACTCTGCTTATAAGCCAAATGGCTGCCATCATGAGCTACTTTGTACAAAGCCATCAGCTTTGCCCTGTTTGCATTACACATTGCTGGGATCTCTACCTTCCCAGGACTCCACCTTAGCTTCACTTCCACAGCTCCACTATGCATCACCCAATTGGGACTGCCTGAAGGAAATGTTACCTTGTAGCATATTGCCTGAATGTTATGGTTTAGAGAGGAGATATTCCCCAAGGGTTCATGTGTGAGACTATGCAAGAGACTTCAGGGTTGAAATTATTAGAGTGTGGGAGGTGTAATCTAATCAGTGGATTAACCCACTGATATGGATTAACTGGGTGGTAACTGTAGGCAGGTAGAGTGTGACTGGAGGAAGTAAGTCATTGAGGGTGTGACTTGGGGATTTGTATTTTGTCTTTGATGGACAGAGCTCTCTCTGTCTCCTGGTTGCATACCCTGAGCTGCTTTCCTCTGACACCCCTTTCCCCTTTGATGTTCTTTCTCACCTCAGACCCAGAGCTATGGAGTTGGTCAACCATGGACTGAACCTCTGAAACCCACAGCCAAAATAAATTTTTCCTCCTCTACATGGTTCTTGTCAGGTCTGCAATAACACAAAAGATGAATAAAACACTAGCCTACCAGGAAATCCCAGGAAAGCAGCCATGGTACTAAAACTAGCATTAGGCACGTCTGCAAAAACCACATCTCTTGGATGAAGCCAAGTTCTGCCATCAGCACAAATTGCACATGGGCCCACTTGAAACATGTCTGAATGTGACCAGCTGAATGTGATGAAAAAACTCATGAGGTGGTCTTGGTTGCATAGAGCTCTCCAAGGCTCTTTTCTAAAATATTTCTAACCTAGAAATTGGAAACAAATTTGCACTTTAACATCACTTAGCCTTGAATTTGGAGCAGCAGCCTTGCAGATTTCTGAGATGCTCTTGAGGCATCTTTCCTATAGTCTCAAATGTCTTCGCGCAAAACCCTTGGCTTTTTCTTGTTTGTTTTAGTGCTGGAGATCCAACCTGGGCCTTTTGTATGCTAAACAGATGTTCTACTTGTCCACTGTATCCTCAGTCCCTGATGCTAATCTCCAGCAACCACATCCTCCTTTACTTCCTTACAAGCTTTTTCACTCCTTTGCTGGCCAGGCCGCAAATTTTCAAAATCTTTCCACTCTATTCCTTATTGTGCCTGATTCTCACTGTAAAACTGACTGAAAATGGGTACTCACATCCATGCCACAGCCTAACTGCTTTGATGTTTTGAAAATATCATTTACCAAATAAACTAGTCTAACACCTGCCTTCCACAAAGTTTAGGGCATGGACACAATGCACAATTGCCATTATGAAATAAGCATGATCTTTGCTTTTTTCTTTTTTTAAATATTTTTTTTAGTTGTTAATGGACTTCATTTATTTATATCCGGTGCTGAGGATTGAACCCAGTGTCTCACACACGCTAGGCAAGTGCTCTACCACTGAGCTACAACCCCAGCCCACAAGCATGGTCTTTTCTATAATTCCCAATTGAATCCTCATTTCCCTCTGAAACTTCATTATCTTTGCCTTTACTTTTCATGTGTCTAACAGTATTCTGGTCTTCAGAAACTTCAGCAGAATATTCTATAATGTTCTGATTACAGTATGCCACTCTAACTTTTCCAAAATTTCTCCTATAAATGAATTCTAAAGTGTTCTTCATATCCTCGGGTGTAGTTGTAGTAATGACTCCAATGCCTGGCACCAATTTTTTATATTAGATATCTCTGCATTGCTACAGTGAAATACCCAAGACAACTAACTTTATAAAATGACTTAGCTTATGGTTTCAGGGTTTCAAAATCTAAGATAAGATAGCTTCATTTGTTTGGTTTCTGACAAAAGTAGATGGAGATACATTATAGTGGAAGAGAGGGTAACAATGTTATGGTTTAGGTCTAGAATTTTCTTCAAATCTCATGTGCTCAGAGGTGGAGATTTGGCAAGTGATTAGATCATAAAAGCTCTGACCTCACCAGTTGATTGATCTATTTGACAGGTTATTCCATCGATAGCTGGATGGACTACTAGTAGGTTACTGGAGATATGTCCTGGAAGAATTTCTCTGTTCCCTGTCCCCTTTACTGCTCCACCCCTCTATCTTTCTCTCGTTCCCATTGGCGTAAGCTGAACAGCTTTCCTGTACCATGATGTTTCTTCAATGAATTGGCCAACCCTGGACTGAGACTTCTGGAACCATAAGTCAAAATAAATATTTCCTCCTCTAAGTTGTTGTTGTCAGGTATTTTAGTCACAGTGACAAAAAGATGATTAACACAGGGATCAAGTGGTCACATATTGAACTAGAGCAGAGGAAGAGAAGATAGGGTCCCACATCCCTTTTGAGGGCATGCCCGCAATGGCCTCAGATTCTCTCAAAATGCTCCATATCCTGAAGCTTCCACAACCTCAGGCAGTGCCACCCTAGGGACCAAACCCTTTGTGAATGGACTTTTGTTGAACACTATCCATATTCAAATCATAGCACTTTTGTTCTGAGACCCACCTTTCTGCAGAGTTCCATCCTCATTCACTTTCTCAAGTACTTTCTCCAGTATTGTTATCCTCCTTCTTATATCTCCATAGGTACAAGTGAAAACTGCAATTTCTGACATTAAGCAAAGTCTGATTCCATATCCCCATCTAGCTCTGAAATATATCTACAATTTTATACACTAAAATGTTTTATAAGAGTTGTTTGTACAGACAATTTCAACTTTCTCATCTGAGATTCTTCCTTGAATCTTATCTAGTCTGGTTATTGTCTTCCAAACCCTCACAAAACACCTTCATCAAGGTCACCAATACATTCATATTGGTCAATGGGCTCAATTGCATGTTTTAAAACCTATAGGTGTGACTTTTATATGAAAGTTAAGGTGATATACTCCGAATGTTGACAACATAGTACCCCTAGGACTTAATGTTTAAAGTCAATATTATTCTGTTTCATCAATATTGTTGCATGTAACTGTTAGGTCGGAGGCAGACACAGAAAACCAGACCCTGCTGCACCGCGGCGCTGCACCAACACAACACCAGGAGCCAGCCCACTCACTGTCGCGCGCGACAAATGTAGCACACATGCGACAAACGTAGCACACATGCGACAAACGTAGCACACATGCGACGAGCGCAGCACGCATGCGTCAAGCACACCAAAATGGCGGCCCCCAATGATCTGTACGGAAGAAGAAGCGAACTTACACTACGGCTCTCGGCTCATACCGGAAGGGGTCTGACATCACCTGCTGCACCAAACCAATCTCAGAAGACACTGGACTCTAAGTCAACACCTCTTCCTGGCCTCAAGCCTGCCTTTTCCGGATGGGGAGAGGCTATATAACCCTGTGTAACACGAGGCACAGCGCCATTTTCCC